>BQNB010024494.1:4590-60648 GCA_026074375.1 Tanacetum coccineum | reverse complement strand
TTATTTGATTAGCTTCAATGGTCGAGTGTCTACTCGAAGATCGACCTAAGGTCGGGTTATCACCAACTGAGGGTTCGAGAAAAAGACATTCCAAAGACCGATTTTAGAACCCGTTACAGCCATTATGAATTTCAAGTTATGCCGTTTGGTTTGACAAACGCACCTGCCGTATTCATGGACCTTATGAATCGGGTGTGCAAACCATATTTGGATAAATTTGTAATTGTCTTTATTAACGATATTCTAATATATTCGAAGAACAAACAAGAGCACGAAGAGCACCTTAAGTTAATCTTAGAGTTGCTTAAGAAAGAGGAGTTGTATGCCAAATTTTCCAAGTATGAATTTTAGATTCCTAAAGTACAGTTCCTCGGTCATGTGATTGACAGCCAGGGTATTCACGTAGACCCTGCCAAGATTGAATCAATTAAAGATTGGGCATCTCCTAAGTCACCAATGGAGATTCGTCAATTTTTAGGTCTTGCTGGGTATTATCAAAGATTCATCAAAAAATTTCTGAAGATTGCCAAACTAATGACCAAGCTCACTCAGAAGAAGGTCAAGTTTGAGTGGGGTGACAAACAAGAAACAGCGTTTCAATTGATTAAGCAGAAGTTGTGTAGTGCGCCAATTCTGGCTTTACCAGAAGGAAGCGAAGATTTCATCGTATACTGCGATGCTTCAAAGAAGGGTTTGGGTGCTGTGTTGATGCAAAGAGAGAAGGTGATTGCTTATGCATCACGCCAGCTGAAAATTCATGAGAAGAACTATACGACTCATGATTTGAAACTTGGAGCGGTAATGTTTTCTCTGAAACTCTAGAGACACTATCTGTATAGAACCAAGTGTACGGTGTTCACGGATCACAAGAGTCTACAACACATTCTTAATCAAAAAGAGCTAAATATGAGGTAGCGTCGTTGGTTAGAATTACTCAGTGATTACGATTGCGAGATTCGTTATCACCCGAGAAAAGCAAATGTTGTCGCTGACGCCTTGAGCAGGAAGGAACGAGAGCCACCATTAAGGGTTCGAGCCTTAGTCATGACTATAGGTTTGAATCTCCCCAAACAAATTTTGGATGCTCAGACTGAAGCACGAAAACCAGAGAACATCAAGAACGAAGATGTTGGAGGTATGTTGGTTGAAAATTCTAAAGATCCAGAGAAATTTAGAACGGAAAAGTTGGAACCCCGCGCGGATGGAACTCTATGCTTCAATGGCAGGAGTTGGTTACCATGTTATGGCGATTTGAGGACTGTGATCATGCACGAGTCCCACAAGTCAAAATACTCTATTCATCCGGGTTCTGATAAGATGTACCAAGACATGAAGAAGCTATATTGGTGGCCCAATATGAAGGCAAACATCGCCACCTATGTTAGCAAGTGTTTGACCTGTGCTAAGGTCAAGGCTGAACATCAAAGGCCATCAGGATTGTTGGTACAACCTGATATACCTCAATGGAAGTGGGACAATATCACTATGGATTTTGTCATGAAGCTTCCTAAGTCGTCACAAGGCTACGACACCATTTGGGTGATTGTTGACCGACTCACTAAGTCCGCAATCTTTGTACCGATGAGAGAGACAGATCCGATGGATAAACTTGCAAGAATGTACCTAAAGGAGGTGGTCACGAGACATGGAATACCTGTCTCAATCATTTGTGATCGCGACCCGAGGTTCGCATCAAATTTCTGGAAGTCACTTCAGTATGCTTTAGGTACTAGTTTGGATATGAGCACTGCGTACCATCCACAAACCGACGGGCAAAGCGAGAGGACTATTCAAACTCTCGAGGATATGCTACACGCTAGCATCAAGGCCGCACCATTTGAAGCACTTTATGGTCGAAAGTGTCGTTCACCTGTTTGTTGGACCGAAGTTGGAGAAGCTCAAATCCTCGGTCCAGAACTAATTCAAGAGACGACTGAGAAAATCGTCCAAATCAAGCAAAGGATGCAAGCCGCTCGTGATCGACAGAAGAGTTACGCCGATCTGAAGCGTAAACCGATGGAATTCCAAGTCGGGGATAAAGTTATGCTTAAAGTTTCGCCTTGGAAAGGGGTCGTACGTTTTGGCAAACGGGAGAAGTTGAACCCTAGGTATGTTGGACCATTCAAGGTATTAGAAAAGGTTGGAGAGGTTGCTTACAAGCTCGAGCTTCCGCAAGAGCTGAGCAGGGTACACAATACATTTCATGTATCCAACTTGAAAAAGTGCCATGCCGACGAACCATTAGCCGTTCCGTTGGATGGACTTCACTTTGATGACAAGCTTCAATTTGTCGAGGAGCTGGTAGAAATCATGGACCGTGAAGTTAAACGGTTGAAGCGAAGCCGCATTCCACTAGTCAAGGTTCGATGAAACTCCAGGAGAGGTCCTGAGTTCAATTGGGAACGCGAAGATTAATTCAGGTAGAAATATCCACACCTATTCACAAAGACAGCACCATCGTCAAGTGCCGCGTCTTAAGCCTTGAGGACAAGGCTCACATAACTGGGGGAGACTATAATACCCCATGTTTTAGGGTCATTGACGTCGTCAATAAATTCATTATGTAATTTTAGTATTGTACGCGTTTGCTTTAATCGTAAACGTTAAGTTAAATCGCGTAAGCTAAAAATTATCATTCAATGTAAACGGGCATCAAACAATTAAATGTTTACATCAAGCAAGGGTTAAGTAATTATTTTGAGAATAATTATGGTCTTTGTTTATTTTATTTTTATTGGTTACGTAAAGTGTTTACGTTTCGCGATAAAATACGTTTAGGCATACCCGGAACCACCAAAATTAATCTACGCTTTAACGAATACCTATGTTTATATACAATGCTCAAAGTTTTATGAAACTTTAGCTACGTACATCACATGAGTCGAATTCTCTACAAAGATAATAAGCTAGGTCTTACATGTTACAAAGTGATAAATTATGGTATTAAGTTAACAACTCTAAAATAAAGCAAGCGTTTTTTCTTATTACAAGAAGATAAAGCTGTACAAAGAATTCCTCATTTCCATGGAACTCCCACTTAGGGAACAAGGGAGCACAAGCCTTAATGGCTAGCTCATGACTAGTAGTTTGACCACTAGTCACCTTGTTTCCCTCTTCTTGTTCCAACGACCAAAACACCCTCTTGCATAAGTCTTGGACTTTGATTTCTAGCTCTTTGACAACCCCTTGATATATATATTACATGCATGCATTGAGATAACATCACACAACTCATACCACTTAAGAAAAACAAACAAAACCCTCCCTTTGTGCTCAACAAGCCTACGGCTCAAAATCATACTCCCATACAAACCATACAAATTTTTCTACCACTTATACAAGCATACACACATCATACCTAAGGTCATACAAAAAGGTTTGGAAGCTTGGTTGGTTGATTAAGGAGGTTAATAAAAGAAAAAGGAAGATTAGAGTTTCTAGTTGGATTAGGGTTTTGAAAGTTTACAAGCTTGGGTTTAAAGTCTAAACAAGGGTTTAGCACATATTTCTCATCATCATTACTCATCATAAGGTCAACTAAAAGCCCTTATCTTTTCATTTCATGAGTTTATATGTATATGATGTTCTATGTAGTAAAATCACCACTTAGGATATGTTTAACTTGTAAAAATGGATTTTTCTTGTAAACATGATTTTATGAACTTGTACACATGTTATATGGATAATATTATAAGGTTATAAAAGGATTGTAAGACTTGTACACTCATGGTTTATGTGTAAAAATAGTTATGCATAAACTAGTGATTAAGGTTTACTTAAGAAAGTTATGGTTTATAAGTGTTATTATGGACTTGTTAACTTGGACATTTGGATAATATGTGGACTAATAGACATATTTATATGTAAGACATATAATATTTATGGTTTAAAATACTTGTGGTAATTTATAAAAGTAAAAAGTACATAAAACAAGCTTTATATAAAAGTGAACATATTAAACATAAAGGGGCTGTTTGGATTTCGAATTTCTAACAGTGGGTTTGACCTTTTATAAAAATAATACATCTCATGACGATTCCAAAAAGGTAAGAAACTTGAAAAACGGATTAATAACGAAAAAGTTACGATAAAAACACGATTTACGTTAATACCGGTTTATAAAATAAACTTTATAAACTAGTTTATTAAAATACTTCTAAAACAGAAAGTTTAGTATTTTTCACAGATTGTACATATTTTTAGGATTCCAAAACAATAAGAAACGTAATTTTTCGATTAAAAACGAAGAAGTTATGAATTACGCGAGTTTATATACTTAAAATGTATAAAAATACTTTTATAAAACCATTTTTATAAAAGTTACTATTCATGACAGAAATATTTGTCTTTGTAAACCTCATAAATAAATTGAACTTTCAATTACGAGAACGTGCTCGAAAGAATTACTAAAAACGGAGCTAAAACGAATAAAATACGACGTTTACGATAATTAAAGTTTATAAAAGTAATTTTATAAACTATGAACAGTAAAAATTACTGTTCATCAGCAGACCCCACTTTATAAAAATGTGATAATTTTGATAACAAAGACGTGCTCGAAGGAATCGCTAAAATCGGGATTAAAACGAATAAGTTGTTGCATTTACGGGTTTTACGACAATTAAATTTATAAAAGTAAATTTATAAAACGTCATAAATAGTAAAAGTACAGTTCATCAGAAGGTTATAAAATATAAAAATGTAATATTTTTTTATATCATCTTAATACGAAGACGTGGACGTAAGAAACGCGAGAAACGTGTTTAAAACGGAATGTTATGCAGATTTACCGAAAACGGATAATTATAAAACGTTTTCACTTTTACCAAACGATTTTTAAATTATAAAATAGATGGTGATGAGTATTTAAGATTGTTTCGCTATTTGTTATCGATGTACTTAGGTACTTATACGACCTATGTTTGATTAGGTTGCCTTCGGATTCGTTCGTGACTCGTTATTTCACTTACTCGATTATTACTCATTCACTTCACTGCTGAGGTGGGTTCATAGCCCCACGTTTTACATGATTTGTTTTATAAGTTTTTGGGGTGAGAAACATGCACTATTTTATAATTGGACACAAGTGGATAAGTTTTACATCATGATTACGTGTTGCCTAAGTAGCGATAACCCAAGTTGAGCCCATTATCATGAACTGTCAGTTACTGGATTGTGAGCGCGAATGTTATGAATAGATCTATTGGGATTGACATCCCCGTTCGGGTGATTAGCTATCACGGGGCAAACGAACGTATTACCATGTCGATACGTAGGATGTTGCGGGTTTGGAAACATCATCCACATGGGGCAATGGAGGCATTTTATATCGGTTTACATTTTATGTCGAGCTTCAGGGGTGAGCTCTAGGGCAATCGTAATTACATTTATATGATGTCTGCATCCTGCTTGCCACACTATCATCAATACACTGGGAAAATCTTAGTGGTCCTAAATATATGATTTATCAAACCTATGAATTCACAACATTATTGTTGACATTTTAACAGAATGTTTTTTCAGGTGATCAGTAAGCATAAGATGCAAGGATAATGGTTGCGTGTGGTTGATTTTATTTTGGGATGTCATGACTAAAGATATGGTTGCATTATGTTTTGGGAAACTCATGTGTTGTGAACTAATATCTTTGTAATAATAACAATGAACAAGTTAAAGCTTCGGGCTATTTGTATCAAACATTTGTTAAATCTAATGTATCAGTTTTAAAACGACTTTTTGGTCGTTCTATATATATCTTGTGTTTTTGATCTGAGAAGTAACACGCCCCGGACCCTTATTCCGCTGCGACCCAATTTGGGGGTGTTACATCAACAGTTTCTAGAGAGTCATCAATAATATTTTTTCTTTATGAACCTTTGCCTCTGCTCTTCTTGGGGCGAATCTGACCAGTAGAATACTTGATGAACATCTAATAGGATTCAGATTGTTTATTGCTTCTGTCAGCATAGTCTCAGGAATGGAGAGTCCATATTCCTGACAATCTTCACCTATTCTAAAAACTTTAATCTACATACAATACCATCATCTTTGATTGTATGATAGTGTTGAAACTTAAGGTTTGAGAGAGAATCGTGTTGCTTGAGGAAGTGATTGATGATGACCTTTGTAAATCAGGGAAATGGCATGTTTTTGCGCCTTGATCTCTTCTCATTCATGTGATCAATTTGGTAAGCAAGATCTTCCCAAATCAACTCTGAATAGTCGACATTCTCTCTGTAGAACATGCCCCATAGTATGTCAATTCTGGACTTACGTAGTTTGTGCTTGCTGTCTTTCTAAAGAGACACTTGTTGATTATTGCTGCCAGAGTTCTCAATGGCTGATGCATATGATCCACAAACATGTTTATGTGCTTTTATAGTGGACCTTTGTAACCTAGCTTGATGAGAAATGCAAGTGCAGTATCATCATCTGGTACATTAGTGAAGTTTACTCCTTCCACTCTTAGACATATATCAAGAATCGTCCTAAAGACATCAGCATTGACCACACACTTCTTGTTGGCTAAGAGGAATTCATAAAAATATGTGCCTTGAACCTTCTTGATAGAATACCAGAACTGTTGCATAAAGATTTCTAGGATATCTGCAGAGATAGTGAAAGCCTTGAAGCATGAGGAGTTATTGACAAGATCAATGACCACTTGAAATGTCTCTTCCTTTTGTGGCACTGGTCCGCTCTGACTACACCTTAAAATATATATATAATATAATAAAATATCAAATATATAGTAAGATTAGTCAAAAAGCAGAGTCAATGATACCGAGAAGTAGTATAGAGTTTTCCCGGGTCGTAAATCCCCAACGAGGCTGGAATGGTAAATCGATACGATCGAAGATTTGAGGTTTGAAGGAAGGATGAGTTTGGAAGTTGAAAAAAGGTCAAATTAAAACAATATCGACTAAAACGTTTATGGAAAATCCTAAAAATTTACGAAAATTAAACTAGAAAAACGAAGGCCCGTATACCGGACAAATAGGGGAGAAAACCTAAAATCTTTAAATAAAAAATAACCCTTACGGAAAATTTTTCACTTCTAAACTACTTACGAGTCAATAACGAAGAATGAACCAAGACTAGGACGGAAAACGGAGTTCGTTTAGACCCAAAAACGAGTCCAAAACAAAAACCCGTACCCGAAACCCGTTTCTTTAAATAGTCAAAAAGTTATAAAAATGACCCTACGAAAAATTTTATATTTTTCCTACAAACTAGATGGTAAAAATAAAATTTTCTAAAAAAAGCTAAATCATTTTTTTGATAATTTTTTCTATTTTTTATGTAATTTATTAAACTCTTTAAACTAAATAAAATTATAAAAAATACTATAATGATTACTTATAAATTCTGAAAAATTACATCAAAATACTTTACACTATAAAAGGTCCTACGAATAAATAACAAAACAAACACCCAGCTTATACAATTAGCCCCGAATAAGACTAAAACAGTTTATGGGCTTATTGTGTCAAAAATACCCTTAAATACAATTGCCCTTGAGTCTTTAACGAAAAGACCCCAAGGCGCAGTGGTAGTGTGTTTTGGTTGGGGGGGGAGTTAAAGGGGATGTATTGCTTGGTCCCGGGTTCGAGTCTTGCTCACCCGGACCAAGTATCTTCCCCTTTTATTTTTATTTTTTTTAAAACTCTAGGGTAGAAAGTGTATAAATCTAAACTAAAGGGTAGGCGGGCAAACTATAGAAAATTTACACTACTAGGTAAACGGTTAACCCTACACTATGAAAAAAATGCAAAACAAACCCTACGCTATTGGCTTATTTTTGGCTTATTAAAAAAAGTGCTCTTTTCTCAGCAAAACTCAAAAACTACATAGGTTGCTAAGGGGGGCTTATCCTCAACAACTTCTAAGCAAAAGGACTTTTCACTTTTATCAAAAGAATAAGCTTAAAAATAAGCTTAATTATGACAGAAGCTTGAGAAGCTTTAAAAGCCAAAAAAACTAAGTCTTTTTTGGACTTAAGGTCGAATTTTAAGCTAAAACAAATGGCAAAATAAGCCAAGAGTTTAATCTAAAACCTTAATTAAGCTTAAAACGCTTAAAGCTTAAGGCCAAATAAGCTGTGAATAGTTATGAAGGCAGGGAAAACTTAGAACAGCTAAAAAAAGCCTATAACATACTTTAAGACTTGGGCAAATAAGCTAAAGAAAAAAGTGGAATAAGCACACTAACTGTCTAACTTAAACCTAAAACTTACTAGGACACAATTATGAGCTTATGGGTAAGCCGCAATAAGCCAAAGTGTGGCTAAACCCCACAACAGTACTAACTTGGGTGGTAGTTAAAAAATGTTGGTGTGTAATACAGCCAAAGTAATCTTTGGGCTTAAAATAAGCTAAACCAAAATAAGCGGGGTTATCAAGGGCTCAAACTTTGAGAAAACTTATTAATGGGGCCTTATAAGCTTTCAAATTAAGCCAAATACTTGGGCTTAAATGTGCTTAATGGCTGAGATCAATGAGCCTAAAGTTCCCCCTTTGCACCAGGGGAGCTTTCGAGGCAAGAATCAAGGGCTTATTTGACAGCTTATTTTAAGCTGTCAAATAAGCTCTAAAATCACAAATATGCTCAAACAGATTGTGTGCTATTAGCCATAGGGGCTTGTGCACCATTTTTGAGCTTTTTGAAAAGTTAATTTTACTTGATTAATTTGATTATGAAAAAGGTTATTTGGGGGTTATTTAAAATCTGTGGTTTTAAGAACTTGGTGATTTGACTCACAAAAGTCAAAGGAACAAAGGCATTTGGGACAGCCCTTTTTTTGACCACTACAACACACTTTTTATAAGCCTTGAAACTCAAACCACAATGGCTTTAATCAAATAAGCACTTGTGGGATCCTTTAAAACTTCACAAGTTTCAAAAGATGGTTTTAGAAAACTAGGAAACAATTTTTCAACTAAAAATGTTTTAAAAACAGCTTAAGAGTGATTTAAATCTTGTGTTTAAACTGACCTAGTGACCTTAACCCATACCAAAACTCTTTTTGACCCGTTTTGGTCTTGTGCCAAACACCCCTTTATTTAAAAACTGTCAAACCAAAGAGGCATTAAAACCCATTTTTAAGCTAAAACTAAAAAAACTTTTTATCTACTTCTACTTATTTTAACCTACTTAAGCTATTTTAAAACTAAAAATACTAGCTTATTAAGGAAAATAAGCTAGTTTCTCAGCTAGCTTATTACACTATTGTGACAATTTTGAGAGATAAGCTAATTTTACACAAGAACATGCAATAAAAAATCACAACAACCAAATAACAACTTAAACTAAAGTATTTGTAAAGATAGAAAGCAAATAAGCTAATTCCTTAAGCTAAAAGATAAGCTAAATGAAAAATGGAAAGTTGAGACCTTGGATTTTTGTTGTCTCAGAACCAAGGCCACTCTTTCTGAGTGAGTGGCCTAAAAAGCTGTCCTAATGGCTCCCTAGCCTCTATTCCCTGAGCAATAAGCTCAATAAGCTTATTGAGGCTTATTACTTCAAAAGCTTCCAAATTTCACAATCAAATGAAGTTAAATTCCAACGAAAACAGTACTTTAAGAACAATTCGAACAAGATATTAAACTGAATTTGAGCTTATTAAACAAGGATAGGACTCAAATTCGCTTATTGAGGAGCATTATGAGTTAAAAAAACGGCTTAATTTTTCATTAAAATGGAAAATTACAAGTGCATACAAGGAGTTAACTTAAAAATACTTTAAATGACAATAAAAACTTAACTAAAAACTGAGTAAAAACTTAATAAGCTGGAAAAATAAAATATATTTTATGCCACAATGGCTTACAAGGCTATTTATAGCCGAAAAAGTAACTAAGTCTTCTTTTTCTTGTTGTGCTTGTTTGTAGACACACAAACACAGGTGTGTTTGTTGTGTGAGAGTGTTTAAAGCTTTAATCTTGACCCTTCAATCTTTAAAATCAATCTCGGCCGTCGAATTTGATCTTGGGGGATGTGGGATTGCCAAGTTGGCAATTTTATGGCTGGGAAAGGTAGTGGAGGAGGGGGAAGGTGAGTGTCCATGGAGGTGGGGAAGAAACGCAGGGTAAAACGGGTTATGTTAACCCGTGAGTGTGTTTGGGAGGGAAATTCGAGCGGGAAAAGTTGTTTGAGCTGTTAACAGAGTGTGAGTTTCACTCTTTGGCAAAAATGGCCCCTCATGGTTAATGTTGTTGTTGCACCCACGGTCCCTGTGGTTAAATAACTTTTGGGGACTTGGCAAAACAAGTCCCCAAGAGTTATATAGGTCTTTGCAAATTTCGTCCCTTTGGAGTACAAGTTAGGGGGGTTGGCAGTTTTGCCCCCCCACTTGTTACTTTGAATGAATTGCAAAACTAGCCCTTCTCTTTTCTTTTCCTCTTTTCTTCTTTATAAATAAGTTTAGGGTTTGGCAATTTCAGCCCCTAAACTTATATTTCTTTGACTCTGGCCCCGGGGTTGACTTTTCTGTTGACTTGGCTTTGTCTTTCACCGTCTTTTCCATTCCGAGTCCAGTTTTGTCGTTTTGGCTTTGTTTTTCGTCCTTTTCTTGGTTATCCGTTCCTGCACAATACAATTAGCAAAACAAGCGTATCTTTGGCATTTTAAGTCCGTTTTTGGTTATTTTAGCTTGTTTTTAAAGGTAAAAGGTATGTGTATTTAAGCACATACCAAAATCCCCCATACTAAGGTATTGCCGTGTCCTCACGCAATGCTATGAAGTAAGCATTTACGAAAACTAAGAATCTCAATCCCCTTCGACTACAGACGTTGAAAAAAGTAGCAAAGTTTTTGTCAAGGGAAATTAAAGAATCAAAAGCTTCGACAAGTCCCGTTTTCACCATTTTTTATTTGTACACTAACTATCCCTAATATTTTTGGATTTTTCTTTTTCTTTTCTCGACTACCTGTTTGACTTCCTTTATTTTATTAACACTGGGATCATAGAATGAGAAACAACCATAGAATAATCTACGGATGTCCTGACGGATAAATTCATCGTCCCCGATTTTTCACTAGCTCCAAACCAAGCAATTAAACAAGATCATTTGTCAAATATAAGTCTAAATGCTAAGCACTCATACTTATGACTTGTGAACTTTTAACTCCCAACATGAAATATTTGGTTTTAAATGTGTGTACTCATTTTCAGAATCGTGTTAGACAACCACTAGTCACTTATTTCCATAGTCGTAATTCAAGATGAATCACGACTCAAAGCAACAATCTTATCAGGACCTTGTATCTTGATTTTTAAAGAACGAGATTTGAACTGTAGAACTTTGCAACATTTTCATCATTATAATCATAAGTTCTTAAAGCTAGGAATGCGTTGCTTAGTTTGAACACCTACCCAGGCCTCGCTCCCTAGTAGGATATCACAACCAACGACCGACGTTCTTAGTTTGAAAACCCACCCCGTTGCTAGCGTAGTGGGGAATCACAACAACACCTTCTTCCTAATATGGCTAAGGATTAGTGTTTTAGTTTGAACCCTCACCTAGACCTCGCTTCCTGGTGAGATATCACAACACACCAAATCCTTAGAAGTAAAAGATGTCTTAGTTTGAACCCCCACATAGTGGTTAGCGGTGGGGATATCACGACTCATCTTTTACTTGCCTCCATATAATCACAAATGTATGCTTCATATTGGCAATTCTTCAATATTCATGCGTTTTTGCATTCATACTTCATTCATGCTTCTTTGGCATTTTAACTTTCGAATTATTAAGAACAGAAAAATCTCGCTTTAAAGAATCAAGGTACAAATTTGAAGCTATTTTAAAAATACATTGATTGACTTGTTGAAATCTGATTGTGCCCGTATGATTAGGAGGATTAGAAGCTATGGGAGAAAAAGCCACATGTTACTCAGATAAGTTGTAGATTAGACCAAAACTTATATTTAACTCTATCACTTCTTGTTCTTCACCTTATTAAAATTCGAAGTAATCGAATTCGTGAAAGCTTAGCCTACCAGTGGTAAGTTGAGGAACTAGCTAGGGCTCAACACGCCCGATCGAGTCAAAAATTATTCTCATTCTACCCATTGGGAAAGTCAAAACTGTGACAAAACACTTATTTTATTTTTGAAATTTTTAAATTTTTTCATTTTTTTGGTATTTTTGCAAAAATTTTGGTGAAACGGGATTGCGTGTGATAACAACGATGAGCAAAAAATCAATCGAAGATTCCCCCTCATACGAGATCTAAACATCGTCCTCGATTTTTCCCAATTGGGGTACCTACGTAAATCTAAGGCCGTTTATGAAGTGTGCCAAAAGATAAAACGTTAGTCGATTAGATTTGGATACTGAATTCCCAAAATGAAGCTGAGGATGTGAAGCTCGAGTTAAAAATGACAGAATCGAGAGCCTTCACAATCCGGGAATACCTGGACATACAATACAAAGCACACAAATGTGGACAAAACACGGGTAATGGAAAATGAAATCTTCTTACACACAAAACACTTATTAGCATAAAGAAAGAAGATAGACTGGATAAGCATGGGGTGCCTCCCACGAAGCGCTTGTTTAGGGTCCCGACGCTTGACCCGTCCCCCGAATTCTATTTCCTCTTGTGTGTATGGGGAACGTTTGGAGAGCTGTGACACCCACAATATCTCACCTCGCCCCGACGTTGGTATGTCCCCTCCAAAGTAATGTTTTATACGATGACCATTCACTTTAAAGTTGGGCCCGGAGTTTTGAGATAACTCGACGGTGCCATAAGGAAAAACTTGGACAATGGTGAATGGTCCAGACCAACGGGATTTTAATTTGCCCGAGAAAATCTTTAGTCTAGAGTTGAAGAGGAGAACACGATCACCAACGTTGAAAACGCGGTTTTTGATTTTAGCATCGTGTATCTTCTTGGTTTTCTCTTTATAGATCAAAGAGTTTTCGTAGGCTTGATCACGAAGTTCATTTAGTTCATTCAGTTGAACTTTCCTGTGATCACCCGCAGTTTGAATATCAAAATTTGTATGCTTGAGAGCCCAGTAGGCTTTCGGGCTCTAGCCTCGTCGGTAGATGACATGCCTTCCCGCCGTACATAGCTTATATGGAGTACACCCGATGGGTGTTTTGTAAGCTGTGCGGAAGGCCCATAAAGCATCATCTAGCTTGTCCGACCAGGAGGCACGATTTTCTCCCACGGTTCTCTCAAGAATACGCTTTAAACCACGATTTGACACCTCAACTTGCCCACTTGTTTGTGGGTGATATGCGGTGGAGAGACGATGAGTTACTCCATACTTAAGCATGAAACTTTGTCAAATTGGTCATTGTAGAAGTGAGTTCCGCGATCATTATGATAGACTCGGGGTGCTCAAATCGAGAGAGATAGTTTCAAAAATTTACACAACATAACTCGGGCATCATTGGTGGGGAGCGCTTTTGCTTCAACCCATTTTGACAAATAGTCAACAGCTACGAGTATGTACTTGTTTCTCTTGAAGACGGAAACGGGCCCCATTAATCAATGCCCAGATGTCAAAGGATTTCGTCAAAACTTGGATGGAGTTTTTGTGGCATCTCATCACGTTGACGTTAATTTTCATTGCGTTGACAAATGTCACAACGGGTGACAAAGTCATGGGCGTCCTTATAGATGGTGGGCCAATAGAATCCTGAATCAAAGATTTTTCTTGCTGTGTAATTGGCACCATAGTGTCCCCCAGTAGGTCCACTGTGACAAGCTTTGAGAATGTCTAAAGCTTCTTGGCCAGAAACACAACGTCTTATCACCTGATCAGCACGAGCTGAAACAGGAAAGGATCATCCCAGAATAGTGTTTTGACATCCTTGAAGATTTATTTTTTTGTTGGGATAGTCATTCCTTAATCACGAATGGTCCCCGATGGTAGTTTGCAAAATCAAGCAAACCATGGGGGTACTTTGATCTTGATGAGCAATAGACCAAGAGTCTCGAGAGGAAAGGCTTCCATTATTTCTTCGTTCTCGAGTTTGTCTTGAGCGGATTTTCAAGTCTGGGACGGATGATCGGCTGGCGAGATTCTCAGCTCCTTTTTTGTCTCGAATTTCAATGTAAATTTTGGGAGCAATAAAATCACCGCATGAGTCTTGCCCTTGCATCCTTTTTGGCAAAGAGATACTTGATGGCAGTGTGGTCTGTATTTAACACTATGCTTTTTGGACATGACAAAGATATGAACGAATTTTTCAAAGGACATAACACTACGGCAAGTAATTCGTTTTCTGTAGAATCTCCACCCGCTGTAGTAGTGTAGTGAGTTTGAGCCTCGTTCATAGTCTTGCTAGCATAGTGTATAGGTTGAAAATGCTTGTTTTTTCTTTGCCCGAGGACTGCCCCAATTGCGAAATCGCTAGCATCGCACATCAGTTCAAAAGGCAAGTCCCAGTCGGGAGCAATTAAGATCGGAGCCTCAGTCAGTTTTCTTTTGAGTGTATTAAAGGAATCGATACACTCTTCAGAAAAGAAAAATGGAGTATCCTTTTCAAGCAAATGAGTCATAGGACGGGCAATTTTTGAGAAGTCCTGAATGAATCGCCGGTAAAAACCGGCGTGCCCAAGGAAACTTCGGACACCTTTGACAGAAGTCGGATGAGGGAGTTTAGCTATTACTTCGACTTTAGCTCTATCAACCTCAAGTCCCGACTTAGAAATTTTATGTCCGAGAACAATGCCTTCCTTTACCATGAAATGGCTCTTTTCCCAGTTTAACGATAAATTGGTGTCTTCACACCGCTTCAACATTTTTTCTAAATGGGTTAGGCACGTAGAAAAAGAGTCCCCAAAGACCGAAAAGTCATCCATGAATACTTCCATCGTTTTTTCAATCATATCGTGGAAGATTGCCATCATACATCTTTGGAACGTGCCCGGAGCATTGCATAGCCCAAAAGGCATGCGACGATAGGCAAATGTTCCGTATGGGCATGTGAAGGTTGTCTTTTCTTGATCTTTTGGGTCAATTGGGATTTGAAAGTAACCCGAGAAACCATCGAGGAAACAGTAGTATTCGTTTCCTGCTAGTCTCTCGAGCATTTGGTCCATGAATGGTAATGGGAAGTGATCTTTCCGGGTGGCTTCATTAAGTTTTCTGTAATCAATACATACTCGCCATCCCGTGACCAATCGAGTAGGAATCAGCTCATTTTCCTCATTTGTGATGACGGTCATGCCTCCTTTTTTAGGTACACAATGTACCGGGCTCACCCAAGGGCTGTCAGAGATGGGGTAAATCAATCCAGCGTCAAGGAGTTTTTCAACCTCCTTTTTGATAACATCGTGGATTTTTGGGTTTACCCTTCTCTGACTTTGCACAGATGGTTCATAGTCCTCTTCCATTAGAATTTTGTGAGTACAAAATTCCGGGCTAACACCCTTTATGTCGGAGAGTTTCCAAGCGATGGCTCGCTTGTGGGACTTAAGAACCTTCAAAAGAGCTGCCTTTTCCTCATCTTTTAAGTCTTTAGCAATAATGACAGGCAACTTATCGTCACCTTCCAAAAATGCGTACTCAAGATGGGGTGGCAGTTCCTTGAGTTCAACCTCGGGAGGTTCATTAACGGAAGATTCAACGGTTTTAGCTTCACAGAGTTTGAGTTCTTTCCTACCTCCAGGCATATATTGTTCATGATTTGGGAGGGGGGGGTTCACTGTTCAAAATTGCTTCTAGAATCAGGATGTCCCCCTCAGGATCCTGGTAAGTAGGATCAACTTCAGATGAAGTTGGATCATCTTCCAGAGCAAGAAACGAATCTGCTTCTTCCATTAAGAGAAAGTCACTGTCCCCGAAAGGAGTGAGATTTGGAGAAGCAGTAGAAACAATAGGCTCAAAATATGGAGTGGGATTGCCACTCGCGATCACGTTTGAAAATCCTAGGACCTCTTGAGAATACTCATCACAAGCCATTTCGATGACGTCGATTTTGTTTGCCGTCATATGGTCGTAATCAGCTGTGTATTTTGAGGTTTGGTCCAAGTTGAATGTGATGGCTTCCTTGCCAACACGAAGGGTAATCTCTCCTCCATAAACATCTATCAAAGCATGACTTGTTTTTAAGAAACATCGCCCGAGAATCAAAGGGACTCGGGGGTCTGGTTCAAAATCAACAACTACGAAGTCAGCTGGAAATTGGAACTTTCCCACCATTAGACGGACGTCTTTAGCAATACCGATTGGTTCAGTGATTGAACGATCTGCTAGCTCTAACGTCATGCAAGTTGGGGTTAGTTCAGGAAGAGCGAGATCTTTCCAGACAGAATAAGGCATGAGATTAATGCTCGCACCAAGATCGGCCAATGCGTTGCATGTAGTAATCCCCGTAAATTCACATGGAATCAGAAATCGGCCAGGGTCTCCAAGTTTCTTTGGTAACTTGTTGAGGATGACCGCTGAACAGTTCTCATTCAAGGGAGTCCTTGCCAATTCGCTCAATTTTTCCTTGTTTCCAATCAAGGTTTTTAAAGTCGAAGCAAATTTAGGCATGAGCATCAAGGCATCGGTAAAGCTAATCTCGAAACTTAAATCTCTAAAGATTTCATAAAATTTCTCGATTTGGTCGTTAGCTTTTTCCTTGCGCTTTTCATCATTTCTTCGTGATGGAAATGGAATTGATGCTGGAGTCACAACAGGAGCAACATTGGGCTCAGGATTTGGATTACGAGATTGAATTTGAACAACAGGAGGTTGGACGTCTTCGGTGCTTCCGTTATTAGCAGGAGGCATCTTGTCCTTTGTCACCTCAGTGTCATGATTAACTGCTTTCGGTCCTTGGATGGTAACACCACTTCGGGTAGTGATACCTTTTAAATCTTCCTTAGGGTTGGTAATAGTGTTACCAGGAAGAGTTCCAGAACCGGAGTAAGCGCTGTATTAGCTAGTAACAATTTTGAAAGCTATCAGTTATATTTGCCATTGGGATTGCAGGTTTTGCCTTGGTTGCATGTTTCTCAACTCTGAATCATTTGCTGTGACATATCTTTCAAAATCTGTTCTTGCACACGTGTGTCTGAGGAGAGGTCCCTTGAATGAGGACTGGTTGATGAATACTGGTTGATGAACCGGAGGTCGGCTAAATCTGCCTTGGTTGAAATTGTTGCTCTGTTTTGATTGAAGTTATTTCCTCGATTGAAATTGTTTTGATTATTTGATGAGATTCTGATACTGGAGGAAACCAGGAGGGCCGAATTTGATTCTGAGACCATCGGAGGTCGTTACCCAGAATTAGCTTGGTTGAAATTGGCCGGCGCGGCCTGGGACACTTACTCTTGAATGTTGGATTGGGTACTTGTTGCTGTTAGTGGCTGGACGTTTTTGATTGAATGACCTCCCCCACATGTTACACAACTTTGTTCAACGCTTTTACGGCGCGGCGGGAACAGCTGGGGTTTGGTTTCTTTTCTATCGAGAATTAATGCCGAAACCATGTCTTTGAGTTCAGCACTCAGATGGACTGCTTGGGTGGTAGAACTTGTACTCATTTTAGCTACAACTGCTTTGTTTCTTGACTAGTAATTTTAGGTCTTGCCTCTCGTATGATTTTTAAACATTACGAGGCATTTTGTTCTAAGAAGTTTACCACCTGTCAGCTGAGTTAAATGAATCTTGATCATTTGAATTTAGGGCATTATTAGGAATTATCGTGTTGATGCAATCTGGAAACCCATGATGGAGGGTTTCCCTTAAAAAAGATCATTGAAACGATCCCAGGCCTCATAAAACGTCTCATCAAATCTTTTGCTTGAATTCTCGTTGATTTCATTTCTGGAGATTTGTCGTTTTAGAGGGCGGGAAGAATTTGTTAATAAATTTCGAAACAAGATCATCCCATGTTTCAATCGACCGAGGGGGTTCTTTTTCTAGCCAAATCCGGGCTGCCCCTTCGAGAGAAAATGGGAAAAGCATTAAGCTTAACCGCGTTATTTGGTACGTTCGGATTCTTCATGTTGGAAGTGATCTTGGTGAATAACGGATGTGAGCATGTGGAGTTTCTTTATCATTGCAAAAAAAATTGCCGTGTTTTGGACAAGATTCAGAAGACCATGCTTGATCTCAAGTTTTATTCGCGGTGATTTCAAGGAATAACTATCGCATCCTCGTAAACCCTCGGTGGGTGCTTCGAGCCAATTGTGCCATAGTACGCTTCATAGCCATCGTAAACTATGGGTGGATTATACAGGTTCTCAGATTAGATATTCAACAGAAGTTTGACGAACTTGAGGTTGTCGACGTCATACGGGCTTGAGACGAGTGAGCTTGCACAAATAGTATACTCAAAAGAAAAATTTACACTTATTTTTTTGGTTTTTCAAAGATTAATGCACAATTGATTTTTAACGGACATGAGTTAAGACAACTTAAACCAAATAATCAGCTTACATCACGGTAGCTCTCCAAAAGATGACACTCACGGTGAGTCGGGAGGAGTAGAATAGCGCGAATGCTTATTTCTCCTTTCGGGTGTGTTCCTAGGACAACCCTCCTTATACCCACTTTATAGTTTGTTTATATTTTTAATGTGAGCGTACGTCGTTATGTGACACAAAAGGCAAGTTTTTAAATCTTTTGTTCGAGTTGGGAACCAATAAGTTCACCGGAACTTATTATGATAATACCTCAGTTGAGAATATTATATTTTGGTATTTTACCAATTTGTGAATTTTATTTTCTTTTTTTATGGACAATGTTTTTATATTTTTGATTTTTCTTTGGTTTTTATACTGATAATTATACTAAAAAGAAATGAAAAATATTTTTGTACTTTTATATTTTTATAATAAAGAAATATTCACAGTTTCAAAAAACAGATGGTCAACGTAAAGATAAACGGTTGCACTCCTCCCCGGCAACGGCGCCAAAAATTGGTCCGCTCTGACTACACCTTAAAATATATATAATATAATAAAATATCAAATATATAGTAAGATTAGTCAAAATGCAGAGGTCAATGATACCGAGAAGTAGTTTAGAGTGTTCCGGGTCGTTAAATCCCAACGATGGCTGGGAATGGTAAATCGATCCCGATCGAAGCTATGAGTTTGAAGGAAGGATCGAGTTTGGGAAGGTTGAAAAAAGTTCAAATTAGAAACAATAACGGTCTAAATCGTTTAAGGAAAACCTAAAAAAAAAATTACGAAAATTAAACTAGAAACGAAGGTCCGAATTACCCCACGACTAAAAGTGGGGAAAACCTAAAATCTTTAAAAATAACCCTACGGAAAATTTTTCACTTCTAAACTACTCTACGGGTCAAATAACGAAGAATGAAAAAGACTAGACCGAAAACGGAGTTCGTTTGACCCAAAAACGAGTCAAAACAAAAACCCGTACCCGGACCCGTTCTTTAAAAGACAAAAAGTTATAAAAATGACCCTACGAAAAATTTTATATTTTTCCTACAAACTAGATGGTAAAATAAAATTTTCTAAAAAAGCAAAATATTTTTTTGATAATTTTTCTATTTTTTATGAATTAAATAAACTTTTAACTAAATTAAATTATAAAAAATACTAAATGATTACTAAAAATTCTGAAAAATTTACACAAAATACTTTACACTATAAAGGTCCTACGAAAAATAACAAACACACACCAGCTTATACAATAAGCCCCGAAAATAAGCTAAACAGCTTATGGGCTTATTGTGCCAAAACACCCTTAAATACAATTGCCCTTGAGTCTTTAACGAAAAAGACCCAAGGGCGCAGTGGTAGTGTGTGTGGGAGTTAAAGGGGATGTATTGCTTGGTCCCGGGTTCGAGTCTTGCTCACCCGGACCAAGTATCTTCCCCTTTTTTTTTTTTTTTAAAACTCTAGGGTAGAAAGTGTATAAATCTAAACTAAAGGGTAGGCGGGCAAACTTTAGGAAAGTTACACTATAGTGAAAACGGTTAACCCTACACTATGAAAAAAATGCAAAACAAACCCTACGCTATTGGCTTATTTTTGGCTTATTAAAAAAATGCTTTTCAGCCAAAACTCAAAACTACAAAGTTGCTAAGGGGCTTATTCCTAACAACTTTAACAAAAGGACTTTTCACTTTTATCAAAAGAATAAGCTTAAAAATAAGCTTAATTATGACAGAAGCTTAAGAAGCTTTAAAAGCCAAAAAAACTAAGTCTTTTTTGGACTTAAGGTCGAATTAAGCTAATACAAATGCAAAATAAGCCAAGAGGACTTAAACTAAACTAAATAAGCTTAAAAAGCTTAAAGCTTAAGGCCAAATAAGCTGTGAATAGCTTATGAAGGCAGGAAACTTAGAACAAGCTAAAAAAAAGCTAAAATGCTTAAGACTTGGGCAAATAAGCTAAAGAAAAAGTGAAATAAGCACACTAACTGTCTAACTTAACCTAAAAACTTACTAGGACACAATTTGAAGCCAAGAAAATTGGGCTTTAGGTCACGTTAGAAGCCTAGAATAAAAGCTTAAAGTCTCCCCTTTGCACCAGGGGACTAATCTAAACTCAAGGGCTTATTTGACATCTATCAAAAAGCTTCAAATAAGCTCTAAATAGTAAAATAGCCTCAAACAGATTGAGTGTATTTAAGAGGATCTATGCACCAATAAAGTAGCTTTCACCCACATAAATACTTGCTGAATTTGTTTGTGAAAAATGCTTAAAAATCTTATTAAAACGTTATAAGAAAGACTGGGTGTTTTGTTTGACTTAACAATCAAAAGACCCAAGTTGTTTGCAGCCCTTTTTTTTAACACCAAACACACAACCCTTTTTGAGGCTTAACTCACACTCACAAGTGCTTATTCAAATAAGCACTTGTGATGTTCTTTGAAAAATCACAAAAAGTTTTCAAAAAATGGTTTTATAAAACCTTGGAAAGCAATTTCAAAACCTTGGAACTTTTGAAAACAGCTAAATACAAGCTTAAAACTTAAGCTTAATCAAACTAAGCTGACTTAACCCATGCATATAACCATTTTGACCCGTTTTAAGGCTTATGCCAAACACCCCTTTATATCAAAAACTGTCAAGCCAAAATAGGTTTAAAATACATTTTTAAACTAAAACTTAAAAAACCTTTTATCTACTCCTACTTATTTTAACCTCTTTAAGCTATTTTAAAACTAAAAATACTAGCTTATTAAGAAAAATAAGCTAGTTTCTCTACTAGCTTATACTACACTTATGACAGTTTTTTGAGAAAAAACTAATGTGACACAAAATTATGCAATAAAAACTTACAACAGTCAAATAACAACTTAAACTAATGTGTTTACAAAGACTAAAAGCAAATAAGCTAAAGGTTTAAGCTAAAAATTAAGCTAAGTAAGAATTTAGAGATTAGACCTTGGATTTTTGAAGTTTTAGAACCAAGGCCACTCTTTCTGAGTGAGTGGCCTAAAAACCTGTCCTAATGGCTCCTTAGCCTCTAAACCTGAGCAATAAGCTCAATAAGCTCTTGGGAGCTTATTACTTCAAATGGCTTCCAAATTGCACCCAAATGGACATTTATGAACTTAATTCAAACTAAAGCAATATGAAAGAGCTTATAACAAATTTTGAGCTGAATTAGAGCTTATTAGCAAGAATAAGCTCTAATGAGCTTATTGAGAGCTTATTGAGTAAAAAGAGCTTAATTTTTCATTAAAATTGAGAATTACAATTGCATAAGAGAAAGTAACTTTTAATAAACACATAAACTACAAATAAAAACTATTAAAAAATGGTATGAAAACTGGATATTTGCCACAATGGCTTACAAGGCTTATTTATAGCCGAAAACCTACACTAGGTCTTCTTTCTTCTTTCTCTTTGTTGTGCTTGTTTGTAGACACACAAACACAGGTGTGCTTGTTGTGTGAGAGGTTTAAAGCCCTCAATCTTGGCCCTTCAATCTTGAAAATCAATCTAAGCCGTCGACTTTGGTGTCTTGTGTGGTGGGGATTGCCAAAGTTGGCAACTATTTTACTGGGAAAGGTAAGTGTGAGAGGGTGGGGGAGATGAATATCCATAGGTGGTGGTGAATGATTCATGGGTATAACGGGTATAAACACCCGTGAGTGTGTTTGGGGGGGAAAAACTAGGCGGGAAAAACTGTTTTGTGTATAACAGAGTAAAAGTTTTACCATTTGGCAAAAATGGCCCCTCTAGGTTACTTGTGTGTTTGCACACATGGTCCTTGTGGTTAAATAACTTTTGGGGACTTGGCAAAACAAGTCCCCAAGAGTTATTTAACTCTTTGCATCCATCGTCCCTTTGTGTACAATTAGCGTGGGGTTTGCAGTTTTTGCCCCCCCACTTGTTACTATTTGAGCAAAATTGTAAAAATAAGCCCTTGGACTCCTTTTCCTCTTTCTCCTTTATAAATAAGTTTAGGTTTGGCAATTTCATTTTCAGCCCCTAAACTTATATTTCTTTGACTTTGGCCACCGGGGTTGATGACTTATTTTGACTTGTGGACTTTCGATGAATTATTCCGGTTTTTTTTTTTTTTTTTTTTTTTTTTTTTTTTTTTGTCTTCTTCTGCTTTGATTTGGCTTTAGATCCTTTCCACAGTCTTTTTCCAATTCCGAGTCCGGTTTTTGTCGTGTTTGGCTTTGTTTTTTCGTCCTTTCTTGGTTATCACCGTTCCTAACACAATACAATTATCAAAAGCAACAGCGTATCATTGTCATTTTAAGTCCGTTTTGGTTATTTAACTTGTTTTTTAAAAAGTAAAAGGTATGTGTAATTAAGCACATACCAAAATCCCCCATACAAGGTATTGCCAGTGTCCTCACCAATGCTTCTGAAGTAAGCATTTACGAAAACTAAGAATCTCAATCTCCCTCGACTACTAATTTTGAAAAGTAGCAAAGTTTTTGTCAAGGGAAATTAAAGAATCAACAGCTTCGACAAGTCCCGTTTTCACCAATTTTTTTTTTTTTTTTTTTTTTTTTTTACACTAACTATCCCTAATATTTTTGGATTTTTCTTTTTCTTTTCTCGACTACCTGTTTGACTTCCTTTATTACTTTAAACACTGGGATCAAAAATGAGAAAACGACCATATACATAATCTATCGGATGTCCAGACGGGATAAATTTCATCGTCCCCGATTTTTCACGTATCTCCAAGCCAAGCAAATTAAACAAGAATCAATTTTATAAAATAATTAAGTCTAAATGCTAAGCACTCATACTTATGACTTGTGAACTTTTAACTCCCAACATGAATACATGGTTTAAATGTGTGTACTCATTTCAATTCAACCATAGATCAACTTATTTTTATAGTCGTGATTCAAGATGAATCATGACTCAAAGCAACAACTTATTACGACTTTGTAACTTGATTTTAAAGAACGAGATTTTCACTGTAAACTTGTACAAACACTTCTCATTATACTCATCAAGTTTCCTTAAAAAGCAAGGAATTCGTTGCATAGTTATGAAACACCTACCAGGCCGCGCTATTCCATGGTTAGTTATATATCACAACCAACGACTGATGTTCTTAGTTTGAACCCTCACCTAGACCTCGCTTCCTGGTGTGATAACCAACAACACCAAAAATCCCTAGAAGTAAAGATGTTCATAGTTTGAACCCCCACCGTCGTGGTTAGCGAGTGTGATAATCACGACACATCTTTACTTGCTCCAAATAAATCAAATGTATGCTTTAATTGGCAAGAATTTCAATATTCATTCCGCATTTTTTTGCATTTCATACTCATTCAATTGCTTTCTTGGCATTTTTAACTTTCGAATTATTTAGAACAGAAAAATCTCGTTTTAAAGAATCAAGTTACAAATTTGAAGCTTTTTCTAAAAACATTGATTGACTTAGTTGAACTGAATTGAGTACGTATGATTAGGTGGATTAGAAGCTAAATGAAAAAAGCCACAGTTACTCTCATATAATTTTTTAAAAGAAACTTTCTCATCACATAAACTTATATAACCTCTAACACTTCTTGTTCTTCACCTTAGTTAAAATTCGAAGCAATCGACTTCGTGAACGCTTAGCCTACAAGTGGTAAGTGAGGAACTAGTATGGCACTAACACGCCCGATCGAGTCCAAAAATAATTCCATTCTACCCATTAGGAAAGTCAAAACTGTGACAAAACACTTATTTTATTTTTGAAAATTTTTAAAATATTTCTATTTTTTTTTTTTGTATTTTTGCAAAAATTTGGTGGTAAAACGGGATTGCGTGATAACAACGACTGCAGGCAAAAATCAAATCGAAGATCCCCCCCATACTAGAACTAAACATCGTCTCAGATGTTTCTCAAAGGGGTTCCACGGTTAAATCTAATGGCCGTTTAAGAAGTGTTGCACAAAAGATAAATCGTTAGTCGATTAATTGGATACTAATTCCCAAAATATAAGCTGAGAGATGTGAAGCTCGAGTTAAAAATGAACAGATATCGAGAGCCTTCATTAATCGTGAAACCTGGACATACAATACAACGCACACAAAACATGGACAAACAAAGTTAATGGAAAAAATAAACCTTCCATCAATCAACAACAAAACACTTATTCTAATTACGACTACGAAAAGCATGGGGAGATCCACGAAGCGCTGTTTAAGGGTCCCGACGCTTGACCCACCCCCGAAATTTATTGGTCCAAATTAGGGAACGTTAGGAGATCCGGGACATAAAACCAAATGTCTGAACCCGTTGGTACATCCCCTCCAAAGTAATGTTGATAACGATGAGACCATTTCACATTAAGGTGGGGACCCTTGAGTTTTTTAGATAGCTCTAACGGAGCCATAAAGGAAAACCTTGTACAACGGTTGAATGGTCCCAGACCAACGGGATTTCAATTGCCCGAGAAAATTCTTCATCTAGAATTGAAGAAGGAGAACACGATCACCAACGTTGAAAAACGGAAAAACAGCGGTTTTTTGACTAGCATCGTGTATCCTCCTTGGTTCTTCTCTTTATAAAAATCAAAGATTCTCGTAATGGCCTGATCACTGAAGTTCATTTAGTGCATATCATTGAACTTTCCTGTTGATTTAAGAAAAAAAAATAAAAAAAAAAAAAGATCACCACGTCAGTTTGAACATCAAAATTTGTATGGCTTGAGGGCCCAGAGGCTTTGTGCTCTAGCTCGATCTGATAGATGACTATGCTACCCGTACACAAGTTTATATGGAGTACACCCGAAGGGTGTTTTGTACTCTTTGCTTAAAGCCCATAAAGCCATCATCTAATTTTATCCGACCCAGTAAGCAAAACGATTTTCTCCCACGTTCTCTCAAGAATACGCTTTAACCCAAGATTGGACACCACTCAACTTTCCCACTTGTTTGTGGGAGAGACGCGTGGAGAGACGGTGATTTAAACCAACTTAAGCATGACCTTTTTAAATTGGTCAGTGCAAAAGTGAGTTCGCATCACTTAATGATAGCTCTGGTGCACCAATTCGAGAGAAGATAGTTTTCAAAATTTACAAACAACTCGGGATCATTGTGGGGAGCGCCTTTGCTTCAAACCCATTTTTGACAAATAGTCAACAGCCACAGTATGTACTTGTTCCTCCTTGAAGACGGGAACGGCCCCATAAAATCTATGCCCCAAACGTCAAAAATTTCGCAAACTTGGATTGAATTTTGTGGCATTTCATCACGTTGCATAATTTTTCCTTGACGTTGACAAATGTCCACAACGGTGAAAAATGTCTTGGGCAATCCTTTAGATTGAGGGACCAATAAGAATCCTGAATCGAAGATTTATTTACTGGCATGAGTAATTGGCACCAAATAGTTTCCCCCTAAATTAGGTCCACTGTGACAATCTTTTAGAATGCTAAAGCTTCTTCCCAGAAACACAACGTCTTATCACCTTGATCATCACAGATCTTAAACGGAAAGGATCATCCCTATGAAATAATGCTTGACATCCTTTAGAAGAATTTATTTTTTTGTTGGTATGTCATTCCCTTGATAACAAAATTTCCCCTCATGTAATTTGCAAAATCGCAAACCATGTGTAATTTGATCTTGAATGAGCAATAGAGCCAAGGTTTATCGAGAGGAAATGCTTCTTGATGTCTGTTCTCGAGTTTGTCCTTGATGCGAGTATTTTCAAGTCTGGACAATGAATCGGCGGCGAGATTCCCTCGAGCAACCTTTATTTGTCTCGAATTCCAATGTCAAATTCTTGAGCAAAAAATCCACCGCCATGAGTCTTTGCCTTAGCATCCTTCTTGGAAAAGATACTTGATGGCCAAATGGTCAGTATACACTATGCTTTGGACATGACATGATATGAACGAAACTTCTCAAAGGCATACACTACAGCAATAATTCCTTTTCAGTATAGTGTAATGAGTTTGAGCCTCGTTCATAGTCTTTGCTAGCATAGTGTGTGAGTTTGGAAATGCTTGTTTTTTTCTTTGCCCGAAGGAACTAGCCCCAATTGCGAAGTCGCTAGCATCGCACATTAGTTCAAAAGCAAGTCCCAGTCCGGGAGTCATTAAAGATCGGTAGCTCAGTCAGTTTTCTTGTGAATGTATAAGAATCGATACACTCTTCAGAAAAGAAAAAGGGAGTCTCTTTTCAAGCATAATAAGTCATAGACGGGCAAATTTTGGAAAAGTCCTGAATGAATCATCGATAAAAACCGGCGTGCCCAAGGAAACTACGGACACCTTTGACAGAAGTCGGATGAGGGAGTTTAGCTATTACTTCGACTTTAGCTCTATCAAACCCAAGTCCAGACTAGTAATTTTATTCCGAAACAATGCCTTCCTTTACCATAAAATGGCTCTTTTCCCAATTTAAAGACAAATTTGTGTCTTCACACCGTTTCAGCATCTTTTCCAAATGGGTTAGGCACGTGGAGAAAGAGTCCCCAAAGACCGAAAAGTCATCCATGAATACTTCCATCGTTTTCTCAATCATATCGTGGAAGATTGCCATCATACATCTTTGGAACGAGCCAGAGCATTGCATAGCCCAAAAGGCATGCGACGATAGCAAATGTTTTTCCGTATGGGCATGTTGAATGTTTTCTTTCTTATCTTTTGGGTCAATTGGATCTGAAGTAACCTGTAGAAACCACGAGGAAACAGTAGTATTCGTTTTCTGCTAAGTCTTCTTCTAGCATTTGGTCCATGAATGTTAAAGGAAGTGGTCTTTCCTGGTGGCTACGTTAAGTTTTCTGTTATCAATACATACTCTCCATCCGCGGTGACCAATCAGTAGGAAACAGCTCATTCTCATCATTTGTGATTGACATCCCATACCTCCTTTTTTTAGGTACACAGTGTACCAGGGCTCAACCAAAGGCCTTTCATAGAATGGGAAAATCAATCCAGCGTCAAGGAGTTTTTTTCAACACCTTTTTGAATAACATCGTGGATTTTTGGGTTTACCTCTACTCTGACTTTGTAACAGCATGGTTCATAGATCCTCTTCATTAGAATTTTGTGAGTATAAAATTCTGGGCTAACACCCTTTAATGTCCGGAGAGTTTTCCAAGCGATTGGCTCGCTTGTGGATACTTAAGAAACATTGATGAAGTGCCTATGCCTTTTCCTCAAATCTTTTTAAGTCTTTAGCAATGATGACAGCAACCTATTCACCTCTAAAAATGCGTATTTCAAGATGGTGGTGGCATTACCTTTAGTTCAACTCGGATGGATTCATCAATGTAAGTTCAACGGAATCTAGCTTCACAGAGTTTTGAGTTCTTTCCTAACTTTCAGGCATAAATTTGTTCATCGATTTGGGAGGGGGTGTGGTGGTTCACTGTTCAAATTGCTTCTAAATCAGGATGTCCCCCCAGCGATCCTGATAAGTTGGATCAACTTCAGATGAAGTTGGATCATCTTCTAGAGCAAGAAACGAATCTGCTTCTTCAAATAAAAGAAAATCACTGTCCCTGAAAGGAGTGAGATTTGGAGAAGCAGTAGAAACAATAGGCTCAAAATATGGAGTGGGATTGCCACTCGCGATCACGTTTGAAAATCCTAGGACCTCTTGAGAATACTCATCACAAGCCATATCGATGACGTCGATTTTGATTGACCGTCATTGGTGTAATCACTGTGTATTTTGAAGTATGGTCCAAGTTGAATTGATGGCTTCCCTTGCCAACACGAAGTTAATCTCGCCTTCATACCATCTATCAAAGCAGAACTTGTTTTCAAGAAAACATCGCTCGAGAATATAAGGGGACTTCTCGGGGGTCTGTTTCAAAATCAACAACTACGAAGTCATCTGGAAAATTGGAATTTTCCCCAAATATTACAAAGACATCATCATCCAATACCGATCGTTTCAGTGAATTGAACGATCTGCAAGTTCTAATGCATGCAGGTCGGTGTCAAGTCAGAAAGAGAAAAGACTTTTCCATACAAATATAGGCATGAGATTAATGCTCGCACAAGATCGGACCCAATGCGTTGCATGTATTAATCCCACGTAATCACATGGAATCAGAAATCGGCAAGGTCCTCCAATTTCTTTGTAACTTATGAGGATGACCCGCTGGAAACAGTTCTCATATTAAAGGAGTCCTTGCCAATACGCTTAATTTTTCTTGTTTCCAATCAAGGTTTTTAAATGTCGTAGCAAACCTTAGGCATGAGCATCAAGGCATCGGTAAAGCTAATCACGAAACTTAAATCGTCTAAAAGTTTTCATAAAGTTTCTCCGATTGATCGTTAGCTTTTTCCTTGCGGCTTTCATCATTTCTTCGTGATGGAAATGTAATTGATGCTTTAGGAACTGGAGTAACAAAAAAGCAACATTGGCTCAATGATTTGGATTAACGAGTCTGAGACTTGAACAAACAGGAGGTTGGAGAAAACAGTCTTAGGTTGCTTCCGATATTACAAGGCATCGTGTCCTTTGTCACCTCGATTGCATGATTGACTGCTTTCGGTCTTGGATGTAACACCACTTCGAGGTAGTGATACCTTTAGATCTTCCTTTGGGTTGGGTAACATGATACCAAGGAAAGTTCCAGAACCGGAAGTAAAGCAGTATTAGCAGTAACAAATTTTTGAAAGCATATCAGACAAATTTGCCATTTGGGATTGCAGGTTTTAGACCTTAGTTTTGCATATTCTCAACACTGCATCATTGGCTGTGACATTATCTTTCATCTGTTTTTGACAACACCGTGAGTCTGAGAGCAGGTCCTTATGAAGCTAACTGGGTGTTAACTACTGGTTGATGATCCGTAGTCGATAAATTCTGACCTTGGTTGAATTGTTTCTCTGTTTTGGATGAAGAAATTTCCTTCTCGATTGAAATGTTTTTGATTATTGCATGATATTCTGAACTGGAGGAAAACTAGAGGTCGAATTTGGTTTGGACAATCGGAGGTCGATAACCAGATTAGCTTGGATTGAATTGGCCGCAACGGCCTGGGACACATACACTTGGATATTGTCATGGTACATGTTGCTGTAAGTGGCTGACAGTTTTGATAAGAAAAAGACCTCCCCCCACAAGTTACAAACTTTGTGTTCAACCCGCTTTTCGGGCGGAAGCTGTGGTTTGTTCTTTACGATCTTGATATTAAATGCCCGAACCATGTCTTTGAGTTCAGCAACATCAGATGAGACTGCTTGGGTGGAAGAGCTTGTACTCATTTTAGCTACAACAGCTTTGTTTCTTGATTGACGTACCTTAGACTTGCTCTCGATAATTTTTAAACATTCTCGAGGCATTTTTGTCTAAGAAGTTACCACCAGCAGCAGAGTTCAATGAATCTTATCACTTGAGTTATAGGGCATTATAGAATGTATCGAGTTATGCACATTCCTGAAAACCCGTGATGAGGGCATCCCCTTAAAAGATCATTGAAACGATCCCAAGCCTCATAAAACGTCTCATCAAATTATTGCTGAAATCTCGTGATTTCATTTCTGAGATTTGTCGTTTTAGAGGGCGGAAGAATTTGTAATAAATTTCGAAACAAGATCATCCCATGTTTCAATCGACCGAGGGGGTGTTTTCTTTTTCTAAGCCAAATCCTGGATGTCCCCTTCTAAAGAGAAAACGGGTAAAAGCATAAGTTGTAACCGACGTATTTGGTACGTTTCGGAATCTTTCATGTATAAGTGATCTTGTTTGAAATAACGGATGTGAGCATGTGGTCCTCTTATTCAATGCAAAAAAATTAATTGTTATTGGACAAAGATTCAGAAACCATCATGCATGATCTCAAGTTATTTCGCAGGTGTTTCAGGAATAACTATCGCATCCACGTAACCCTCGTGGGTGCTTCGAGCAATTGCGTCCATATGTACTATTATCAGCCATCGAAACTAAGGGAGGATTATCAGTTTCCTCAAGTTAGATGATTCAACAGAAAGTTAGTCGAACTTGTGGTTTGTCGACGTCTACGGGCTTGAGAACGATTGCGCAAGCACAAATAGGAGTATCAAAAGGAAAAATTTGACACTACTATAATTTTTTTTTTTGGTTTTTCAAAGATTGATTCACAATTGATTTTAACGACAATGAGATATTAACAACTTAAAACCAAATAATCAGCTTACTTCAACGTAAGCTCTCAAAAAGATAAACTTTACAGGTGATCGGAAAGGAGTATGAATAGCGCGAAGCTAATTTCTCCTTTCCTGGGTCGTAGTTCCTAGGAACAAACCCTCCTTATAACCACTTTATAATTTGGTTCAACTTTCCGAGTTGAGCCGTACGTCGTAATAGACACAAAAACAAGATTTTAAATCTTTTGTTCGAATTGGTAACCAACCAGTTCACGACGAACTTATTATGATAATACCATCAGTTGTGAGAATATATAATTTTGGTGTTTACCAAGTTTGTGAATTTTATTTTCTTTTATATGGACAATGTTTTTTATATTTTTGATTTTCGTTTTTTTTTTCTTTTTTTTTTATTTTATTTTTTTTTTTTTTTTTTTTTTTTTTTTTTTTTTTTATTTTTTTGGATTTATAAATGAAAATTATACAAAAAGAAAAGAAAAAATTTTTGTACTTTTTTTTATATTTTTATAATAAAAGAAATATCCACAATTTCAAAAACATATGTCAAACGCAACGATAAACGTTGCACAGCCTCCCGGCAACGGCTCCAAAAATTGATCGTTATGCGCCGGATTCACACCGTAAATATATAAATATATTAATAAAATATAAAATATATAAAGCAGAGTAAAAACCAACAATCATGATATTGAGAAGTTTAGTATAGAGCTTTCCCGGGTCGTTTATCCCCAACGAGGCTGGAATTGTAAATCGATACGATCGAAGATTTGAGTATGAAGGAAGGAATTGTTGAGAAGTTGAAAAATTCAAATTAGATAATAACGGACTAAAAACGTTTAAGAAAAACCTAGAAATTACGAAATTAAACTAGAAAACGAAACCCCGAATCCCGTACAAAAGGGGGAAAACCTAAATTCCTTTAAAAATAACTCCTACGGAACATTTTTCACTTCTAAACTACTCTACGGGTCAAATAACGAAGAATGAAAAAGACTAGACCGAAAACGGAGTTCGTTTGACCCAAAAACGAGTCAGAACAAAAACCCGTACCCGGACCCGTTCTTTAAAAGATGAAAAGTTATAAAAATGACCCTACGAAAAATTTTATATTTTTCCTACAAACTAGATGATAAAAGAAAATTTTCTAAAAAAGCAAAATATTTTTTTGATAATTTTTGTATTTATTATGAATTTAATAAACTTTTAACTAAATTAAATTATAAAAAATATTAAACGTTTACAAAAAATTCTGAAAAATTTACACAAAATACTTTACACTATAAGGGTCCTACGAAAAATACCAAACACCACACAGCTTATCAAATAAGCCCGAAAATAAGCTTGGACAGCTTATTAGCTTATAAGGGCAAAACGCCCTTAAATACAATTGCCCTTGAGTCTTTAACGAAAAAGACCCAAGGGCGCAGTGGTAGAGTGTGTTGTGTAAAAGGGGATGTACCGCTTGGTCCCGGGTTCGAGTCTTGCTCACCCGGACCAAGTGTCTTCCCCTTTTTTTTTTTTTTGAAAACTCAAAGAAGCAAAGTTGTTAAGCTCGTGGGGCTTAACAACTTTGTCTTCTAGAGCTTTTTATGAAAAGCTGTAAATAAGCCTAAAAATAAGCTCAAACTTGACAGTTTGGCTTATTGAGGCTTAAAGGCAAAAAAAGACTAAGTCTTTTGGACTTAGGGTCGAAATAAGCTAGGATTAAGGACAAAAAACTGAGATAGGCTAAAACTAATATCTAGATAACCTTTAAAGAGTCTCAAGTCTTATGCCCAATAATAAGCTGTAACAGCTTATTATGACAGGGAGCTTAAAATTAGCTCCAAAGGCTAAAATGGCTTAAGTTTTGGACAAATAAGCTAGGAAAAAGGTAAATAAGCTACACATATTATCCTAGGTAACCTAATAGCTATTTGAAAATTAAAATAGCTAATTTCAGAGTGCAAACAAGCCCAAAATGAAAATAGAGCAATCCCTAAGACCTAAGTTCACCTAAACAGTCCAAGGTGCTAGTTTTGGGCTTAGAAATAAAGCCAACAAATAAGCTTCTAAAAGCGGAATTTAAGAGAGCTTATACAATAGCTTATAGGTTCCCTAAATAAGAGCCAAAAATTGGGCTTTCGGTCACGAGTTAAAAGGTCCAAAATAAGAGCTTAAAGACCCCCCTGTGCACCAATGGAGCTTTAAGTCTAAACTCAAGGGCTAATTTTGGACAGCTTTCAAAAAGCTGTCAAATAAGCTCTAAATAGGAAAATAAGCTCAAACAGATTGAGTGTAGTGTAAGAGGAGCTTATGCACCAATTTTTAGCTTTCACAAACCATAAATACTTGCTGAATTTGTGTGGTGAAAAAGGCTTAAAATCTTTTTTAAAACTGTTATAAGAAAGACTTGGGTGTTTTTGACTTAACAAGTCAAAAGACCCAAGGTGTTTGCAGCCCTTTTTTAACACCACAAGACACACCCTTTTTGACACTTAACTCACACTCACAAGTGCTTATTCAAATAAGCACTTGTGATGTTCTTTGAAAATCACAGTTTCAAAAAATGGTTTTATAAAACCTTGGAAAGCAATTTCAAAACCTTGGAACTTTTGAAAACAGCTAAATACAAGCTTAAAACTTAAGCTTAATCAAACTAAGCTGACTTAACCCATGCATATAACCATTTTGACCCGTTTTAAGGCTTATGCCAAACACCCCTTTATATCAAAAACTGTCAAGCCAAAATAGGTTTAAAATACATTTTTAAACTAAAACTTAAAAAACCTTTTATCTACTCCTACTTATTTTAACCTCTTTAAGCTATTTTAAAACTAAAAATACTAGCTTATTAAGAAAAATAAGCTAGTTTCTCTACTAGCATCTACACACTTATGACATTTTTTTTTGAAAAAAAACTTAATGTGACACAAAATTATGCAATAAAACTTTTTATTTTACCAACATCAATAACAAATTAAACTAAAATAGTTTACAAAGACTAAAAGCAAATAAGCTAAAGGTTTAAGCTAAAAATTAAGCTAAGTAAGAATTTAGAGATTAGACCTTGGATTTTTGAAGTTTTAGAACCAAGGCCACTCTTTCTGAGTGAGTGGCCTAAAAACCTGTCCTAATGGCTCCTTAGCCTCTAAACCTGAGCAATAAGCTCAATAAGCTCTTGGGAGCTTATTACTTCAAATGGCTTCCAAATTGCACCCAAATGGACATTTATGAACTTAATTCAAACTAAAGCAATATGAAAGAGCTTATAACAAATTTTGAGCTGAATTAGAGCTTATTAGCAAGAATAAGCTCTAATGAGCTTATTGAGAGCTTATTGAGTAAAAAGAGCTTAATTTTTCATTAAAATTGAGAATTACAATTGCATAAGAGAAAGTAACTTAAAAACACTTTAAACTACAATAAAAACTGAATTAAACTTGGTATGAAAACTGAATATTTGCCACAATGGCTTACAAGGCTTATTTATAGCCGAAAACCTACACTAGGTCTTCTTTCTTCTTTCTCTTTGTTGTGCTTGTTTGTAGACACACAAACACAGGTGTGCTTGTTGTGTGAGAGGTTTAAAGCCCTCAATCTTGGCCCTTCAATCTTGAAAATCAATCTAAGCCGTCGACTTTGGTCTTGGGGGGTGTGGGATTGCCAAGTTGGCACATATGTAGCTGGGAAAGGTAGTGGAGGAGGGGGGGGATGATAACTGAAGGTGGTTGGTGATGATTCATTGGTAAAACGGGTATAAACACCCGTGAGTGTGTTGGGAGGGAAAAAGAGAGCGGGAAAAGTGGTTTGGATGTGTAACAGAGTAAAAGTTTTACCATTTGGCAAAAATGACCCCTCAAGGTTATATCTTTCATTGCATACATGGTCCCTGTGGTTAAATAACTTTTGGGGACTTGGCAAAACAAGTCCCCAAGAGTTATACAACTCTTTGCATCCATCGTCCCTTTGGTGTACAAGTTAGGGGGGTTGGCAGTTTTGCCCCCCCACTTGTTACTTTGAGCAAATTGCAAAATAAGCCCTTGTCTTCTCTTTTCCTCTTTTCTCCTTTATAAATAAGTTTAGGGTTTGGCAATTTCAGACCCCATCTTATATATTTCATTGACTTTGGCCCCGGGTTTAGAACTTATGATATGACTTTTGTCTTCGATTGATTTTCCGGCTTTGATTTGCTTTGTCTTTCACAGTTTTTCCATTCCGTGTCCGGTTTTGTCGTTTTTGGCTTTGTTTTTCGTCCTTTTCTGGATATCCGTTCCTGCACAATACAATTAGCAAAGCATGCGTATCTTTAGGCATTTTAGGTCCTTTTTTGGTTATTTTTAAGCTTTTTTTTAAAAGGTAAAAGGTAATGTGTAATTAATGCACATACACTACCTTATCATGTGAGTTCATAGTCTCGCATTTTAAATTTTTGAATGTTTTATAAACCCCGAGGGGTAGACAGTGCTATAAACCATGATACAAGTGTTTTCCAACTGTATGCTGTCCTGATATATAATTGGCCTAAGTTACCTATATTTGCAGAGGCCATCCACAACTCTTTGGGTAGAGGCGCCCCCCACTCTTCGGTAAAGCTCCCAACCCACAAAATCTTTTGGGTAAAGGCTCCCACACGACATCTTGGGTAAAGCTTCCCACAAAATCTTTGGGTAGAGGCTTACCCTACCAACATCTTTAGGTAAAGGCTCCACAACATCTTGGTTAGAGGCTCCATGCACATCTTTGGTAGAGGCAACCCACAACATCTTTGGGTAGCAACTGTTAAGGAAACACGTGCGTACCATGAATCATTATTTCATAATTTAGCTGCTGATGTTGAGAAAGTCAACTCGGTCAATCGCAAAATAAAAGAAACTAATGCTGATTTGACCACTGAGCTTGCTAGATATAAAAATCAAGAAAAGTGTTTTGAAATTAGTCAAGAAAGTCTGTTTATGAAGAGCAATGTCTTACTAAAAAGATAAATGCACTTCCCTTAAGTTCCGATAAACAAATAATGACTTTGAATGGGGAAATTTTAAATTTAAATAAATAGCTTTCAAAGGAAAAGTCAACTGTTTCTTCTCTTGTTGAAGAAAAGAAAAAGTTGAAGTCTGATTTCAAAATACGCAAAGACGAGCTTCTTGATAAACAAATTCAACTTGAGAATAAGATAAAGGAATTAGATAATATTTTGGTTAAAACGGGTCAATCGATTCAAACAATGCACATGCTTTCACCTAAGCCAGACTCGTTTTTATCACACCGAACAAAAAATGGCTTTGGGTTATCAAAATCCTTTTTATCTCAAACAAGCTCAGCAGAAACAACAGAGTTTGTATAATGGCAAAGTTCTATTAGAAAAGCATGATCCTCCTGCTGTGTATGATTCGGAAGAGACACTGGAACTCGCTCAAGAGAGTCGCTTATAAATGAAACAACTAAACAAAGAAATAAAACTGGCAAATTATACAAAGATTAATCATCTTTCAGGGGTTTTTGTTTCTCAAACGGCCAAGTCAAGTGAAGAATTATATTTTTCAAATACTTCCAAAACGGCCAATGTTTCTAAATTAATTTCAATACCAAATGAAGAGTTTTTGGATGATACTACACCAAGTGTTGCACGAAAATTTCTAAATGAGGTAAAAAGCACCATTGTGACTCTTCAACGTGTTGTCAAACAAAAAAAGACTTTAGATATACACAATTGGCCGTCAAGTGCTCATCAAGAGCTTCATAAAATTGTAAAAGATGAAATTTTCCCTATCGTTAACCAAGTTGATGCTAGAGTTCAAAATTTTGAAATACAATTCTTGAAAGAAGTAGCCAAATTTGTTCGAGACTTCAAATCTCTTGCAAAAGAAGCTGATGAATCTCTTACTAAGCATAAAGCATTAGAAATGGAAATTGAGTGTCTCTTGAGGCAGTTGTCAGTTAGGATATAATGTCTATTGTGCAAAGTAATTCTGTTGTAGATACATCAAATCTCCAAACTAAGCTTGACCGTACAAAAGAACGATTTGAAAATTGTATCATTAAAAAGGAGAATGAATATGCTAAACTTTGGAATGATTGGTATAAAAAATATGAAGAATGAAAATATGACAAAATTTTGTACGATAAAGCTTACAACGACATGCAACAAAAGATCAAACGGTTGCAAGCTCAGTTGGGAGATCAAACGGGTAAAAATAAGGATACACCATGTGTATCAAATACCCTTGATCATTTGTCTCAGAAACTAGAGAACGAGAACGTGGAATTAGAGTTTCAGATTAAGAATTATGCAAAGATATCTCAGATCTTAAGCAGCATACAAGAACCTGTTTGACTCTATCAATGTGACACGGACTCATACCAAAGCAATAATTGACTATTTGCAAAACAAATTACATGACACGATTTATGAAAATGCTAAGCTAAGAGCCCAGTTATTCGATAAGGTTTCTGAACAAAAGGACACCACTTGTGGAACGAGTGCGAATACTAAGTTTGTAAAGCAATCAATCTTGGGAAAACCACCTTCTTCTTCTAGACCCAAATTGTATGTTGTCACTCCTCTACCTAAATCTATGGCTATTCCCAAGGTTGGTGAGACGAATGCTTTGTCAAATCAAGTCACTTCAAACTAGGTTCCTTCCTTTTAAGAATTAAAAGTTGTTGAAAATGATAATGTGATTGCTCCTGGAATGTTTAGGATTGATCCTCGTAAGACTTCTAGGAAAGACAACTTTATGCCTAACAAACATGTAAAAGCAAGCGTTAGGACAAAACCGATCACTGTTTCACAATCTCATGTCATCACTAAGAACGATGAAAATTCCCAAACAAATTGTTTCTCTCCTAAAGACGTTAAAAGCGCTACTAGGACCAGAAGATCACAGCCTAGGAACAATCCTAAGAATAATAAGGTCCTTTCTAAGTCTAAAAGTAGTTGGCTCTCGAATAATTTAGGGAAAATAGAAGAAAACCATAGGAATTTACAGTCTTCTTCGACTTTGAAATATATGTCATCTGAACGTAATAACATTAGGCTTGTTATTCGGAATTCTAAATCTGAAGTTGTTTGTGCTATGTGTAAGCAATGTTTAATTACTATTAATCATGATGCATGTGTGCTCAACTATGTGAATGACATGAATTCTCGTGCTCTCAATAAGAATGCAAATGTTTCAAATGTTGAAAATCAAAAGAAATATAAGCCAAAAGTCTGGAAACCTAAAAAGGTAGGGTCCAAAGAAAGACTTGCTTCATTTAAGCCTAGTACACCTAGATCTTGCCTTAGGTGGTCACCAACTGGAAGAATTTTTGACCTTAAAGGAAAGATAATTACAACTATTAAATCTGAGTGTCAATCTGACTGCTTTAAAGGTGATAATGCATGTACTTCTAACCCTTTGAAACCTACAAGCAAACGGTTTCCAAATTCAACTTTCTCTATGATAGGTAATCAAAATTGGTTTGATACTCTGCTAATTCCATTGCTTTTCGAGTATAAATCGAAGGACAAAGAAAATCATGGAGATAATGAATGCGACAATTGATGAGCCTTCTGCAATGGCTTATGTATAATTCAGTACATAACCCGATCCTTAAAGAAAAGGGGAGTGTACGCTTCAGTGCGCTTTACCTTCAAAAAAAGAGAAATCTTCTTGTTTTCAAAAACTGTATAGAAACATAATTTTATCAAGAATTTTCAAAAGAATTTTCCAAATCTTTCAAAATTCTGTTTCAACACTCCCTTTCTCATATCACTTTCAAAAATTTCGAATCATTCCTTTATAATGATCACTTTTTGAGGCGGAGACATTTTGAGAAACAATTTTAATATCGTATTAAGACACATTCTCTCAAAAAACAATTGTGTCTAAAACATTACACAATTGTATATATTTATCTGAAAAGAAAAATATAAAAATTTAAAACCTATAAAAGCAAAATATAAAATCAAAAAATTTCAAAAAATACCAAAAATATTCTTTTCCGACGTCTCTCGTCAATCGATAACATTCGCGCACCTAGAAATGTTGATTAATATTAACACGGGTGAATAAATGAAGTTCGAGCGAGAGTTTTAAATGCTTTCAAAACATGTCTCTTCAAATTTTTCTCTACGACTTCTAAGTAAATGTCAGCTTAGGACTCGGTCTCCAAAGAAAGGAAATTGTTCATTTATGTCCATTTATCCTAAACAACGGGAAGTTCATATCTTCTCGGTCTTGAGCAATGTCGTCTAAACATTAAAAGTTTTGAATGCTCAAGAGAAGCACTAAGAAAATGATAATTAATAAGATACATCTGACATCATTTTCTGTTGAGCACAATTTTTCAAGATATTTTCAAAATGAAAATTTTCACATTCTTTCAAAATTGTGTGCTCAACAAACTCTCACTCCATGTTTTCACTTTATTCTATATTTGAGGGGGAGTATAATAATTAGTTCATTCTGCATGCACTCCTGTTCTCCCAAGACCTAGGTAGACTCATATGAATTTTGAACATTAACTTGTTTTAAATCACTAATGGTCAAAAATTGTCACACATATGCAATTATTAATGGGGAGAATAGTGATTAAAAATTTGATCAATACTGATAAATAACAGATACGATCTTTAATCATAAGATGAGATGCCAAACCTCGCATGTGCAAAACTCTTCAAAATATGAGCATATGTTAAAGGGGGAGCTTATTGGTACTCTGGAAACACTCAACGTTCATAATGATATCTTAAGACACGATTAATGAATTAATCAAATGGTTTTATGGCTCTTCAATGGCAATACCCCAAAGTACCGACCAAGCTGTTGTTTTCTCAGGAGTTATAAGCGGTATAAGGTTTGGTATATTACGTTTCTATGATCCAGCAAGAACCGAGGATCTACACATGAACACTCCATTAAGATAAGTAGAACCCTAGGTATGATCATAAAAATGGAAAAGTGAGAAAGGGAATATGCCGACTGAGATGAGCTAGTAACTGGAAACAAACCCCAACAAGGAACTAGTCCAATATGTCTTCGGAAAGAACTAAAGGGGTGAAGAAATGAGAAAAAAGAACTGTAAGGATAAAGGTGAAGATAAGGAAGCCCTCCATCCAACCCAGGCCAGAACCGGGTCAATGCATAATCTAACGGATAATACACAAAGATGAAATTCTGATATTGAAACTGACATCAAGGACCCTAATGATGCAAAAGCACAACCCACCCTTAGGCCACTCCGAAACTCTAAAAGATTTTTGTTCATTTCTCACAAGATCAACACGTTCCTATCGGCTTCTTATTCCAGAGATCATTGAAAATAAAAGGTGTTAATCCGCTTCCAGCCACGATTACCATATAACAAATGTGCACTTATAGAGTCTAGAGCCAACGAGATCCATCAAAAATCTCACTAGGACACAAATTCCAATATACAAAATGTCATACATCATTATACAACATTTGGTATCAAAGAGTCCTACGCATTATCCTTGTGATAACTGCCAGAACATCAGAGTGATACTCTTTAGTATTCACAGTGACGATGAAAATCTTGCTTAAGCCAACATCAAACAAGCTCTTGGTAGGTGGCTTGTGAGATTCTATATGAATCAAGCTTGTGTTAATTGGATATCAATTTTGGTCCAGTATATGAATTGACGACTCAATCAGAAAGATAGTAACTATCTGATTCACTCTTACCGTGTTGTCTGCTTTGAGATGCTCTGGTAACGAGAACGACTAGTGCAGCTGCGAAACCCTGTCAAGGAGATTCTTTTGAATTATACTTGATCACAGGTAGTATTTATACTGATTAACGAGGAACCGTGGTTATTATAACTGTATTCAACGAAGTGATAAAGACACTCCCGTCCATATATGTTTATCACTAACCTATACTTGTAGGTTTCCTGACGGTAGCAGCTCCTAGTCTATGTCGAGTCAAGATTCAAGACCTCATTCTCAATCGACAAAGAAAAATTCATGATGAAAGCTCAAGCACATGTGTCAAAGTCTTCCGCAATCTCTGATGTACAACACTCCCTAAAAGAAACATTTTTGACAAGATTGCTGAATAATTACAAAGATATATCTCACAAGTAGATCAAGTACCTCTCCTACCATGATGTGGTATAAGTAATCATGTTAAAGAAAATGTTGAGGGAGATTGTTAGCATGACCTTGAGCATGAGGGTGGAGACACAAGATCACAAGGCGGCATAAAGATCAGAGATAATTAGTAGAGATCTCAACTGTCAAGACAAATTAAGGCCAAAGACCATACTATCAATATTTTGTCAAAGCATATCAAGTTAAAGATCAAGATCCATGATCACAAGCATGCAAAAGGAACTTCAAAAGAATTCCTAAGACATCAAGGCTCTAAGACTAAAGAACGAAACAAGAAGTGAAGCCTTATGTGCAATGACCACCCCTTAGGGGGAGATTGTTAGACCTCGTTTTAAGTAAAGTGATGGTCATTAAGATTTCCGAACCTTGTATTAGTCTAGTAAATGTTCTCGGAAAGTCTATACGCTAATTAGGCCTAGTCACAGGCTTTAAAGCCTATTAGATATCAAACCCGGCCTTGGAAGCCTGCTTAAACCCAAGGCTAGCTTATGTACTCAACTATATAAATCCCTTTCCTCATGTGGAGAGGGTGTTGCTCATTTTTCCTTTCATTTTAATGTGTAACCTTTTCTTTTGTTATTTCTTTCTCTAAAATTTCTCTCTCTCTAGAACTTTTAGTAATTCATGTTCTTGTATTGTGATTTGATAAGTTAACAATATTGTTAATGTCAGTCAGCCTAAAGGAAAATTCATCAAGCTTAATCAATCAGATGTTATTAGTATTCCTGTCGATGAATGTTTAATCCTGGGTGATGTCATTGATATCTTTACGATTCCAAATTTGCACTTCATTTGCGCAGAAGAAGGTTTCCCTGACATAGATATACATTATGTGGGTTGGTTCATGGGTTAAAATTTGTTTCACTTTTCTCAACTCCAACCTTTTGACAGTAAATTCACGGTCAAAGAAAGAGTACTATGGATAGATATTGTTGGCCTCCCTCTTTGTGCTTGGACACCTAAGGCTTACAAAAAAATCTAACTTGTGGGGTACATTCCTTTTCTCTGATGAGGATAGTGATGCATGTTTAAGTAATGGTCGAGTATGCATCAAAACTCATTCTATTTCGTACATTAAGGATCAAGTGTTAGTTGAGATAGGAAAAGATCAATACTCAGTTTTCGTGAAAGAAATTTCAAAATGGACACCTATCATAAAGAAACCTACTGAAGAGAAAAATGAGGACAACGCTGAAAAGGAGGAGAACGACAAAGTAAATAGTTAATCTGAAGAGAATTCCATTGAAGGCAACGATTCCTTTGATGTGGAAAACATAGCTACTGATCTTGAAGAACCAATAATTTAATCATCAGCATCAAATCATGTAGAACATAACACAGATGTAATGAGAAATATTGGAAGTGATTCTCATTGTCATTTTTCTTCATCTCCATGTGATAACAGTTAAGGAAAGGAATCATGCAAAGAATCACTATCACCTTCTAAACCACCTGGTTTTGAAGGAAAAGTCTTTTCTTTAAACCTATGTTCCTTTTCTGAATCATCTAAAAACCATAATCAATGCACCATTAATCGGTTAAACTCTAAGGGCATGAAGAATCTCCCATACGGAGGAAATTCACATCGTTTTATTGAGATTGCAAAGACTCTTGGTTATGACATAAAGGGGGTAAACGTGATATGAAACATCTCCTTGCTAGTATGGGTGCGCTTTCATCTAATCAATGAATATTTTATCATTTAACATATGTGGTATCGGTGGCATTGCAAAACGTTCTCTCCTCAATAAACTTTGTTTGAAACATAATATTAGCTTTTTGGGTATTCAAGAATCAATGTTAACAATATGGAACCTTTTTAAAATTGAAGGTGTTTTGGGTAATTGCCCATTTTGTATTTGGCATCAAGCTATGACTCAAGGACACTCTGGATGTTAATTCATCCATATGGATCACTCATGTCTTTACTAAAACTAGCATGTGGTGCTCTGATAACTATGTCATAGTACAAGGTTTCTGGAGTAATTACATTATCCCCTGTTTTTATTATGAAACATTTTATGCTCCTCAAGATATTCATGCTAAACAATCACTTTAGAATAGTTTGTCTGCTTTCATAAATCATAATTCAGGTAATTACTTTATTTTTAGCGATTTTAATATTGTTAGATCGATATAGGAAAGATTTGGCATAACTTTTTGTTCTTCTTCCACTTCCCACTTTAATGCTTTTAAAATTGAATGTGATTTGGTGGATACTAATATGGGTGGATTCAAATTTACTAGACTCACAAAAAGTAGAGATAAAATTTCTAAACTAAGTTTTCTAGTATCATCTCAAGTCGTTGATTCATTTCCCGATATGTGAGCACCGACTAAGAAAGACTGTATCTCTGATCATTTGGACCCTAAATCTTCTCACGATCGCGAGCATGTAATTACTGTCCATTGCCTCTAAATTTTTGAATCTTGGCTTCACATTGAGGAATTTGATTCTATGATTAGATCTTCTTGGAGTAAAGCTCAGGAGATTAACCATTATAATCAGTCTATTAGATTTAAAAATAGACTTAAATTCCTTAAAGGGAAATAAAAGAGTGGAATGTGGCTTTTAGAAAAAAGAAGTTTGAAGATCAACAAGTTTTTCAAAAAAGGCTTCTTGAAATTGACAAATAATGGATATGTTCATGGCTCTTAACTATCCGCTATGGATCGAAAAATTTTGCTTACTCTTATGCCGTGATATGACCGCCTTGTTTTAGCAAGATGTTGCTCAGAAAGCGATAAATTAAATGGCATATCGAAGGTGAATAAAATTCTAAATATTTTTCATGGAATCCTCAGAGAAAAGAGAACAAGTGGCTTATAAAAGGAATTCGCCAAAAATAGAGATTAAGTTACTCAGCCCATTCTATCTAAAATGCATTCTTTGCATTCTATCAGTTAAAAGGTTCCAAAAATTGATAGATTCACAGGAGGTAACATTCATAATCAAAGTCATCGCTCCAAATCCCTTTCTCCATTTCAGATAGAAGTACTTGATCGCGATTTAACCCATGATGAAGTCAAAGAAACCGTCTGGGCTTATGGTACGGACAAAGCTCTCAGCCTAAATGGTTTTACTTTCTCATTTTTGAAGAGGTTTTAGGATATTCTTCAAGATGATGCTTATGGTTATATAGATGAATTCTTTTACTCATCAAATATCCCAATTGGTTGTAATTACTCTTTTATCACTCTCATTCCTAAGATTGCTAATCCGGTTGATATTAAAGTATAACACCCCGTGTTTTCAAGTCATTGACGACGTCGATAAATCTACTATTTATTTTTAGTGTCGTACGCGTTTGCTTGTAATTTCATGTATTAAGTAAAATCGCGTAAGCTAAAAATTAGCGTTCAATGTAAACGGTCACCAAACAATTAAGCGTTTACATCAATCAAGTATTAAATAATTATTTTGAGAATGATTATGGTCTTTGTTCATTTTATTTTTATTGGTTGCGTAAATTGATTACGTTTCGCGATAAATTGCGTTTAGGCATTCCCGGAACCACCAAAACTTTTTTACGCTTCAACAAATACCCACATTTATACCCAATACATAAAAACTACAAAAATATGTCATGAAAAATGTGTATATGTGCCGATATGGTCAAGAGGATACAAGAAAATCTCATAAGAAAACATACCTCCTTGATTTCATGGGATAACCTCAACTATTAGGGAACATCTATTTAATTTCTTCAAACTTTGACTAAAGACCAAGACTAAGGACTTCCTAAAGACCCTCACTATGTCTCTTTGACTAGACTTATAACATATATACAAGTATTCAAGTGGTAAGAACTCATACAGCACAAAACACTTAGAAAAGAAATCAAAAACTCTCCCTTTGTGCTCATTATAGCCCACGGCTCAAAAAACTCTTTTTAAGCAATCCATACCTTGATTTCTAAAAGTCATACAACATATAACACGACATTCCTAAGGCATACTAAGATGTTTCCAAGTATTGGTTAAAGGTTTTCAAGTGTTGAAGCAAGAAATCAAGATTAGGGTTTCATATTGAATTAGGGTTTTCATAGCTTGCAAGCTTGGTATAAATCTCAACAATGTTTAGATCAGTATATCTCAACGATTAAACATCAATAACATAAGGTTATCAAAAGAACCCTTATCTTTTCATTCATGATTATAACAAATATGAGTACTATATAGCTAGAAAATCACCATTAGGAACATTAAACATGTAAAAAAGAGTTTTTACTTGTGATAATCATTTTGTACACTTTTACATATGTTGTGATAATGATAATATCATGTTAAAATGGATCTATAAGTGTTATACCATGTTGGTTAAGTGTAAAAATGATTATGTACAAATTATGGTTTATAAAGTTTACTTAATATGTTACAAGTAAAAGTAATGCAAATGACATGTTAATCTTGTTTATGGACAACCTTGGTTAAGCTAAAAAAGTGTTAATGAAAGATTAGGGTTTTTAATGATTTACATGAAAAGCTACAAGTAAATGTGTATAATCAACTTGATAAACTTGTTAATCTTGGTAATTTGGACATATGAGGACGATGATAGGGACAAATGACTTGTAATTATATGTAACACATATAACATATATGGTATAAAAAGACTTGTGATAAAGTTACAAAAGTTGAAAAGTATAAAAACAAAGTTTACATATGGAATCAAGAAAGACATCTCACTTTCTGTTTTAATACTACCTGACCATTTTATATTTTTATAAAATAGTACGTCTCATGACGATTCCAAAAAGCTAAGAAACTTGAAAAACGGATAAATAACGAAAAAGTTACGGTAAAAACAAGTTATACGATAAATAAACGGATTTATAAAAGAATTTTTATAAAACAATTTATAAAAATTATATAAAACAGCAAGTTTAGTATTTTTAACAGATTACACATATTTTTAGGATTCCAAATGAAAATAAACGAATGTTCAATTAATTAACGAATGAGTTATGAATTTCGCGAGTTTACGACAATTAATACTTTTATAAAACAATTTTTATAAAAGTTACTATTCATGACAGAAACTTTTATTTTTGTAAACCTCATAAATCATTAGAACTTTCAATTACGAGAACGTGCTCGAAAGAATCGCTAAAAACGGAGCTATAACGAAGAAAATACGACATTTACGGGTTTTACGACAACAAAAACGATATAAGTAAACTTATGATCTGGTGTGAACAGTAAAAGTTACTGTTCACCAGTAGGTCCAAAATTTGAAAATGTCAAATTTTGATAACTCGACTCAATACGAAAACGTGAGCGCAAGAAACACCTCAAACGGACTTGAAACGTGAAAGTTATGTCGTTTTTACCAAAAGTGTGTTTATAAACGTTTTAACCTTATAAACATGATTTCACGAAAACAATTAGATGGTGATTAGCTATATAGAATTATGCATGATAGTAGTTACCCAATGTGATTAGTACTTATACGACCTTAATTTAAATAGGTTGCATCTGACAATTTGTGTGGTGCATTATCTGTGATATACTTGGTATTCGCTCACTTAAGGTGAGTTCATAGCCCCACGTTTTACATGATTTGTTTTATAAGTTTTTGGGGTGAGAAACATGCACTGTTTTATAATTGGACACAAGTGGATAAGTTTTACATTATGATTACGTGTTGCCTAAGTAGCGATAACCCTAGTTGAGCCCATTATCATGAACTGTCAGTTACTGGATTGTGAGCGCGAATGTTATGAATAGATCTATTGGGATTGACATCCCCGTTCGGGTGATTAGCTATCACTGGGCAAACGAACGTATACCATGTCGAACATAGGATGTTGCGGGTTAGAACATCATCACGGGCAATGTAGGCCATTTATATGGTATTCATTTATGTCGAGCTTTAGTGTCATGAGCTTAGGGCAACGTAATTACATTTATATGATATCTGCATCTGTTGCATTATCATACACTTGGGAAATCTTGTGGTCCTACAATATACGATTTATCAAACCTATGAATTCACCAACATTATTGTTGACGTTTTAAAGCAATGTTTTTCAGGAGGTCAATAAGCACAAGGTATACATTGGTGGTTTTAGATTTGGATATCATGCATTAAAGATTTTGTCGCATTACATTTTGTATGTCTGTTATGGGCTAGAAATCTTTGTATTTTGAACAAGTGAACAAGTGAAGCTTCGGGCTTAGGTAACAAATACTTTGTTAAATCCAATGTATCAGTTTTAAACGACTTTTTGGTCATTATATATATATATATCTTGTGTTATTGATTTATGAAGTAACACGCCCCATACCCTTATTCCGCTGCGACCCAATTTGGGGGTGTTACAATCATGAATCTACAATAAACTCAACAAGTGATTGCTCGTGATGAGATATGGGTTCCATCTATAGAAAGGGTTGAGATTAGCTTTACTAATGTTAGACTGGAAACCATTGTGCAACAGAAGAAAGAAACATTTCAAGTTATCATTGATGTGATCAAGAACTCCACGTGCTTCAAGGCATTCACTATCTCTGCAGATGTCCCTGAAATCTTTATGCAGCAGTTCTGGTACACTATCAAGAAGGTCAAAGACTCAGAATCTTATGAATTCCTTTTGGCCAACAAGAAGTGCAAAGTCGATGCTGAAGTTTTTAGAAAGATTCTTGATATCTGTCCAAGAGTTGAAGGAGAATAATTCACTGAGGTACAAGATGATGATGCTACTCTCACCTTTCTCATTGACCTTGGCTACAAAGGTCCACTACACAAGTATACCAACATGTATGTGGATCACAAGCATCAGCCATGAAGAACTCTGGCAGCAATTATCAACAAGTTTCTCTCTGGGAATACTGCAAGCAATGACAGATTTAGAAAATCCAGAATTGACATACTGTAGGGCATGTTCTACAGAGAAAATGTTGACTATCCTGAGCTGATTTGGGAAGACTTTGCTTTCCAGATTGATCACAGGAAGGAGAAGAAATCAAGCTGTGAAACTATGCCATTCCCTTGATTCACAAAAGTTATCATCAATCACTTCCTCTTACAACATAAGTCTCTCTCCAAGCTCAAGTTTAAATACTATCATACAATCAAGGATGATGGTATTGTAAGCAGACTCAAGTTTATCAGAATTGGAGAAGACTATCAGGAATATGGACTTCCTATTCCTGATATGATGCTGAATGATAAGATCAAGCAGTCAGAGTCTTACCAGATATTCATCAAGTATTCCACTAGTCAAATCCCCCCCAAGAAGAGCATAGGCAAAGGTTCACAAGGAAAGAAGACTGCTGATGTCTCTCAGGAATCAATTGATGTATCTGAAGAGTCTAAACCTAAACCTGCTAAGAAAAAGACTAGTAGTAGAAGTACTAAGGGTGTAATCATTCAAGACACTCCAAGTACTCCAAAGCTAAAACCAGCCGCTTCAAAGCTTAAGCTCAAGGGTGTTCAATCTTTAACCCCTGAAGAACAAGAAGCTGCAGATAATATGCAAGAACTCAAAGAAAGCAAGAAAACCAGCAAAAGACAGCCAGGTACTGAAGGCTCAAGTGAAGGAACTGGTAGGTTACCAGGGGTTCCTGATGAGTCCACAGTCATCTCTGCTACCTCAAGTAAAGGAACTGGTACTAAACCAGGGGTTCCCTATGAGGAAAAGGTTACTTCTGAAGCGAATGTTATTCTGGAATGGGGGTTAGAGAATAAAAGTGAACACTCTGATGATTCTAAACTCAATTTTAATGACAAAGAGAAGAAGGATAATGATGGTGATGCTGATGATGAAGGCGATGATCATATCAGTGACATTCAAGATATTGATGATGAAGATGCTGAAACTGAATCTGATGAAGATGAAATCTATAAGTATAAGATTCATGTGCGCAAAGATGTGGATGTAGATATGGCAGAAGCTAAAACTATTGAGCATGAGAATAAAGAAAAGGATGTATTGACTGATGCAGCCAAACCTGATGTTGAAAAGATTGTAGAAGAAAAGGGAGATGCTGAACTTGATGAGAATGCTATGGCCTCTAACTATCAAGTCAAAGAGTCTACTGAATTCCCTATGCCATCTTCCAGTTTATCCGTTTCATCTGGATTTGGTACTCAATTCCTTAATTTATGTTCTGATGTTTCTTTGATTGGTGTATTAAAGGATTCTGTAGATGCAGATATTATCTCTTTGATGGATGTTCATATCTAACAAGAAACTCTACAGATCCAGTCTCCATCAATACAAAAGGTTCATGTTTTAGTGATTCTAGAGACTACTACTCTTTCACCTGTACCTAAAATTCCCACCAAAACTCTAGTTTCCACAATTCTTTCACCACCTCATATTACACCCACCATCTCAAGTGTGCACCAAACAACAACACCAATCCCTACACCACCAATCATAACCGATGCTCCAACCATCACCACTGTTGTCCCTGAATCCGATGCATTTACCACTGTTCAGCTAAAAGTTGCAAAATTGGAAAAGGATGTGTCTGAGCTGAAGAAAATTGATCTCTCTGCTAAAGCTCTTGCTACTCTCAAGTCCCAAGTTCTAACGGTTGTTGATGATTATCTTGGATCCAAATTTGGTGATGCTCTTCAAAAGACTCTACAGAAACACTCTGCAGACTTATTCTAGAAACACTCTGTGAAGCCAGCTCCTGAGTCAAGCAAGATCCAGACTCCAACAATTAATCTTGAAGAATAATCCGAGAAGAGTGCTTTAGAGATTCGCAAGATCAAGAGGGAACAAGCTGAGAAGCAAAAGATGTCAAAGTATACAATTAAGTCTACTGACAAGGCAGCTCTCAAAGAGTATGATCAGAAAAGCACTCTCTACCAAACCATGCATGAAAACAAGTCTTTCAACAGAAATCCTTCTAATCACGCATTATACCATGCTCTCATGGAAGCTTTGATAGAGGATGAAAATGCCATGGATAAGGGGGTTGCTGACACAGTTAAGGACCACAAGAGACGGCATGATGATGATGATGATGAAGACCCTCCAGCTGGACCAAACCAAGATAAGAAGACAAAGAGGAGAAGAACCAAAGAGTCAGAGTCTTCCAAGAAACCATCCACCACAAAGGAAACCTCTAAAGGTAAAGCTCCATCAAAAAGTTCTAAACCTGGTAAGTTTGCATCTACAAAGGAACGGGTTAAAGAACCAATTGCTGAGGTGGTAATGGATGATGCTGTCAACACTGCAGGTGAAGATGTGGTTCGTAATAATGATCAACCACAAGACACTTCAGAACCCAAGACATACAATACTCCAAATCAAGATTGGTTCAAACAACCTCCAAGGCCTCCTACTCCTGATCCGGAATGGAACAAGCGTCAAGTTGTACTTGATCAACCTAAATAGTCTTGGTTCAACCAAATGGCCTTTGCTACAAAGGTTCCTCTCACATTCAATGATCTAATGGCCACTTTGATTGACTTCTACAAGTATGTGTTGAATCAACTCAAGATAGACAATCTTACTCAAGATCTCTTATTAGGACCAGCCTATAATCTGTTAAAAGGCATATGCACTAACAACATCGAGCTTGAGTACAACTTCCAAGAGTGTTTCAATGCATTGACAGACAAACTTGATTGGAACAATCCAAAAGGAGATCGTTACCCCTTTGACCTATCCAAACCTCTTCCCCTGCAAGGTCACCCATGCCATCTAACCATTGCTACTGATTACTTCTTCAACAATGATCTGGAGTTTCTAAAATCTTCCAATCCGGAGAAAACGTACACTACATTGATAACGAAGATAAAAGCAGCTCGGTATGAGATAGTAGGAATTGAAGACATGGTCCGTACACTTTGGAGTCCTATCATATATGGGTATGAAAAAGATGCTGAAAAAGGGATCAAGCACTAGGGTGAAAGGCGTAAGCTTTGGCATAGATCTTAGCTAAACAAGTTTTCCAAGCATAATGTCTATTACACTCAGAAAATTCTTGGTGTGAAGAGTGTTAGTGTCAAGAAACTGCATGGATATGGTCACTTGGAAGAGATTGTAGTGAAAAGATCTGATCGACAGCAATACAAGTTTAAAAAGGTGACTTCGTGGATCTACACTTGAACGACATTAAAGACATGCTGCTTCTTGATGTTCAACACAAGCTATTCCATCTCAACGACAGTGACATTGTTGACTTTATTGTGGCTCTTTGTATGTTCACAAGAAGTCTCATCATCAAAAGACGTGTCGAGGATCTTCAGGTTGGTGTAGAGAGTTACCAAAAGAAACTTAACATCACCGAATCTCAGAAGACCTTTCCTGAAATCGAATTCAAAGAACTCTACACTCCATCTCACAAACTACCAGGAGTAATCTATGAAGACTTGAACAAACAAAATTGAGTGATGCGGGCTGATGAGTTGTACAAGTTCTTGGACGGGACACTCAAGACTGTTCGCGATGAGCTTCATCACAGAATACTCGATTTTCGTCTGGGATACAACGATGAGATGTCAAGGAGGAAGTGGACGGTCATAGACAAAAGGAGATCAGAGCTTATGGTCGAACTTATCGATAAGGAGATGTGAGAAAGACGGATCATAAGGAATCTTGAAAGATTGGTTGGTGCTCGAGAACTAGAGATGGACTACAAAATGATGACACGTACCGTATGATCGTCAGGTCTAATCTCAAATCTTATCTTGTGGATAATGTGAATATGTAGTATAAACTTATAAATAGGTAAGTATAAATAGTGTTTGAGTACGAATTTTCTAGAATTTTTCAATAAATTCAAAAAAAATTAAATTAACGTACTCAACACTATATATATATATATAAAATGTTCCTAATACGGCTTGTTAATAATCGGAACATTTTTCTCCCCAAACAGTTTTCAAATATATCTAAATCAATTGATATACAAAATATCAAGAGATTTGACATTTTTGATAAGGGGAGAAAATGTGATTAAAATATATGACTAAACATGTGATCTTAAGGACTCAAGTACGAGCTTCACCCTTCATGTGCTAAACGTTTTCGAATATCGATGCACGTGTTGAGGGGGAACATTTATGAAAAAGAAATAATAATCGAGGTACAAATGTTTTGACTTATGTCACAAGTACCTTGATTGAATTTTTCAATGGTTTTAAGGCTATGAGAACAGTACAAAAAGATCGACCATGTAATTAATTAGAGTTATAAGGAGGTTAAGATTAGGTATTCGTTCCTATAATCTAGCCAGAACCGGAGGGATCTACCCAGGGATATTCCAATAATTAGATTAGAAAGTCCTTAGTTATGATATAAAAAGGAGTAAAGTGAGAAAAGGAAATAATGCAGACTGAGACAGAGCTAGTACTAGAACAAACCTAACAAGGTGCTAGTGATGAAGTCTTGGTAAGCATTGAAGGGGTTAAAGAATTAAAAGGAATTATAAGGATAAAAGGTGTAAAGAAAGAAGCCCTCCATACACTTAAGAAGAAACTGGGTCAATACATATGCTATCAATCAGAAACACTAAGCTGTTGTCTGGTATTGAAGACAGTCGTCATGGACCCAGTGACGCAATGCACAACCCTTCCCATCCACTCAAAGTCGGAAAGACTTTGTTTCAAGACTCACGGAGATTCACACATTTTTGTTGACTCTCTCACTCCGAGTTAGTTGATATTGAAAAGGTGGCAGTCCGCTCCAGCCTCCGATTACTAAAACTAAATGTGCACTATCGAGTCTAGAGCCATAAAGGAGATCATCCATAAATCTCATTAGGACACTAATACATAATATTTGTTAAATCACACATTGTGAAAACAAGTAATATCTTAAGAGTCCTACGCATTATCCTTGTGATATTGCCAGAACATCAGAGTGATAGTAAAGTATTCACAATAACGATGGAAATCCTTCTAGAGCCAACATCAAATAAGCTCTGCAGTATGTGACTTGTGAGATCCTATATGGATCAAACTTGTGACACTGGATATCGATTCGGTCCAGCTTATGAATTGACGAATGAATTTTGAAAAAGATAAAATTGTTGGTGTGTTATAAAACCGTTTGCATCTTAACACACCGACTGATTTTCCTAAATTAATTTTCAATCTTATGTCCATGGGAAGCCTCACAAGGGTATCTGGACATAGGAAAGTTGAACACGAATTGACGACTCAATCGGGAAGATAGTAACTTACCGATTCACTCTATCTGAGCTGTCTGATTTGAGACGTTCCGGTTTGAGAACAAGCTAAGTACGATAAATTTGATACTCACATATTAGAGAAATCAATACTACAAGCTTGAAATCCTGTCAAGGAGATTCATCTTTAAAGATAAATCTACCTGATCACAGGTCAGTATTCATAACACTGAAGGTTGATCCAACCAAACACGATCGAATGACAAAGCCATATTCGAGCATAAGCTTTATTGCTAACTGTTTATTTGCAGATCAAATCCTATGATGGTGAAGCCTCAATCCCGATAAGTTGAAGTCAATGCCACATGCTCATACCCGACCGACATATGTAACAATATTATGAAAGCTTAAGTACATGTTTCAAAAGACTTTCACTACTCTGATATCGCACGTCTTCCTTGAAATGATGAAGTATTAAAGTTAAAGAATTTCAAGAAAGATGAATTTACAAGCTTTTCAAGACAAAGAAAGGTATGAGCATGTCGGTCCAAAAGTCACAAGATCACAAGAAGGCAAAGATTACAAGATGGCGAAAAGAGATTATGCTTGGTTAATGATCTCAAGAAGCTCAAGATCACATAAAAGTCAAGCTAAAGAAACAAGCTAAAGCCTAAATGTCTAAAGATTACTACATCAAGATTCACAAGATAAAGATCAAGAAAACAAGACTACGAGCAAAGATCGAAGACATTCATAGAATGATAAACTTAAGTTTTTGTAAATTGGAGTGACCTCCCTTAGGAGGAGATTGTTAGAAATCGAGAGAAGACTCGGTCACTTCTAATATATTGTAGAATAGCTCGTAGCATAATATTTGGAAACTTACCAAGCTAACCGGGTAAACATAAGACATCCTTATGTTGACCGGCCTTAGTGTTGGTATAAATACCCCTCTCCACACCTTGGAGAGGGTTGGTTGTTTCATTTCAATCAATACACATTTCCTTCTTTCTCTCTCTAAAGTGTTACAACCCTCATTTCTCTCTCTAGACTTTCTTACCTTTATTTGTTAAGTGATTTGATACATCTACAGTAATTTCACAGGAGTAGCAAGTTTTAGTAGTGTTAGCAGATCAGAGTCTAAGGACACTAATTTGAAGACGAGAGTTGTAACAACCGTGATTTATCGAGGTTGGTTTAACCGTTAGAGTTAACTTGCCTAGCTTTATGTGTTTTGATTTGTGTGTGTAAGTCGACTCAGTAGTTTATGTCGTTAGATATATGTGATATTATATGAGTTTGTGAGAGTGGAAATGAATGATTTAGTCATTTCATTCCGTATGTGATGGTGATTTCGAAAGTATAGTGATTTTCATTATTTTATCGTCAGTAAAATTAATGAAGAAGGAATCGTTAATTTCGAGGTTGAGATTAGTTAGTAAATTGATGTTTCATAATTTATTTATGAAGTAATAAATAAAATTTAGTTGGAAAAAAAGATTAATAGTTAGTATAAGTGTTTTTGTTTTAAGTTGTGTATTTATTTAAGGTTTAAAGTAAATAAGTAAATAAATAGTTTTCTTTTGTTAAAAAAATTAATTAAATAAAATATATATATACAGAAGGGAGGGAGAACGAAATTTTAAAAAAATAAAATATATAGGGCTTATAGGATCAGCACAAAAAAGAGAAAAAAAAGGAAACCAATTTGATTACAATTAGGAAACTAGATAACTATAAATACAAAATCAAGAAAAACCCTAAATCTCTTTTTTCCCCCTTGTTTCTTTTGATCGGTCAAACCCCAAAGAAGAAGAATTTTTTTTTATCAAGAATTAAGGTGTTGATTCGTGTGATTACGGGTAAAAGGTTTAGGTATGATTTCAATTAAGTTCTTCTTTAATCTTCTTATATTAGTAACTTTAATTGATGGATAAATTAGGGTTTCATTAAAATTCAGTAAACATGTTTAGATGATCATTGGATATCAATTAGGGTGTAATTAATAGTGTTTGGACGTGTTTGATTAGGTTTAGTTGATGTTAAATTCGGAATTAAAACTGGGCAGATTTTTAGGTTATCTTGTAAGTGTTATAACTTGGTCACACGGATAGCTTTTATTGATTTTCTTGAGCCTAAAAATAACTAAAGAGAGTCTACTTTCCAGCCCCATTAGTTTCATGAATTAAAAGGGAGTGGAAGTCAGTCAAAATAATTTTACAAGATTCGTTGTCAAATTTGAGTTTTTGGGGGCAGATTCTGGTTTGTGTTTGTGAGGTAAAAAACCATATCAAAACGTCTTTTTAATTGATGGGATTGCTAATGTAGCAAGTTCATGATGTGTATGATTTTATAGAATTTTTATAGAATTTTACTAAGTGTTTAAATGGGTCTGATCAAGCTAAACTTTTTGATGGTCGAATCAGATCCGAATTTGGGTACTTTGTGATGTTGAATATTTATAAAATAGTTAGGCTCAATATTATTTTTCTTAAAAAATCACAGTGGTTCATAAATCATTGGGAAGGTAGGGAATGAAAGGGGGAAAGCTAAGTTGATCAGTTAGTAGTTTATTTGTGGTCATAAATTGACTACAAAATTCTATCAAAAAGCTGAAAAACTTGAATAAATGAATTAAGGGTACTAGGGTATAAGTGAGATATGAGAAGTGTAGTAAAGGGTTTATAATCATAATATGAACATAGAAGTCCATCAATTGATTGTTACATCGTCTTGGATATTTAGCCTAATCGCGTGTAACACGTGTTTTATTTTTGTTTAGTTGATTTCAAGGAATTCGTGAAGTAGCTATGCATCAGGTGAGTTTCATAGTCCCATTTTTCCGTTTTTAAATTGGGATGGAAATGATGCAAATGTTTTGAAATGTTTCATTGTTGTGATTATGTGTTTTAAATTGCGTATAGACATTACATGACTATTATATGACTATGTGATACATGTGTTATTTAGGATCGGATGAGTACGCCTACTTAGTGAGATTTGTGATATTGATTTGGGATCGGATGAGTACGCCAACTCAGTGGGATCGGATGGGTCCGCCTACCCAATGTGATATGTTGTGTGATATATTCTGGGTGAGCTTGGTTGCTTATAGTGCTAGCTATTCTAAGCCCAAATGCGAAATTAAGTATGTGAATATGTTGATTTGATTTTGGTTGCATGCTAGCATAGGTTCATGTCCTACCTTGTTTTGATAATCACAGTAAAAGCAAGTATTATTGCGTGTCTAAAACCTATGACTCTTATCAACATTATTGTTGACGTTTTAAGCTTCATTTTCAGGTGAGCATAGCGAGGTTAAGGATGTTAAGATTCATGGCTAGAGAGACTTTAGGAATTGCATGATGGAGTCTTGTTTTCTGGAGTCTTCATTG
>BQNB010024493.1:0-60650 GCA_026074375.1 Tanacetum coccineum | reverse complement strand
TCAAGCAAGTGGAATTCAAGTTAGGGGAGGATTGTTGGGAAATACAAGTCAAAAGGTCAACGTACTGCTAAGTAGAAGGTCAAAGTACTACTAAGTTAAAGATCAACGTACTGCCGTTGTTAAAGGAGCTTTGAACAATTAACGGTTACAGTAGTAGTTATCATGTAACAGTTAAATTAGTAATTAGTATTAATTAGTATTTGTGTCATACAAGGACTGTACACCTACTAGAGTTATCCTTATGTTTATAAAAGGATCTCTAGGAAGGCATTAGAACGACACACAGAATACAACAGAAACAAAAACAAAAGTTTTAGTTAGAAGTATTAGAGATAAGTATTGTATTAGGGATCTGCAATCTTAGGCAGATTCAAAGTGTGGTAATACAAATTGTTTGATTAATCATTGTGTGTTCTTCTTAGTACTGCCAACTAGATTCCGCATAGTTGCCAGTATATCACTGTTTCATTAAGGAATATCGATCCTACAGTCTGGGGTATAAAAAAATAGGTTACGGCGTAATTCAGTATTTACCCTAAATTCTCTTAAGTAAAAACCGCTTTTTACTGTGGCAATCCCTTTAATTCGATCGATCATGGCTACTAATCCCTTCTATCCCTATATCTTATGATTAATCTAGTTATGATATGTTTTGTCTTGTTTAAATTTTCTATTGTTTGGTTGATTTAATTACCTTTGAGAATATTTATGCTTATGCCCCAACCCTTGCTTAAGCAAGTTATCAATTAATCATAGAATCATCTAATAAGATTTATGAAGTAGTCACGGGATTTTGACAGATCTAAAAAAAATGCTAAGGTCGAGATATGAAACTGTTATGATATTAAAACCGTAGGTTTTTGTGACAAATGAAAAATCAATTAGGTCAAATCAGAGTTTTATAAATGATGTAGGAGCTCTACTTAAGTTGCGGTTACGCTGTAATTACCTTGACAGTTTACGGTGTAATCACTGGAGTTGCGGCATAATTTTTAACTTGGTTACACAGTAACTACTTCCAGATGACACTTTTTCAGGAGGTCGAGGGTATAATTTTGATTCATTTTGATATATAACCTTTACGAGGTTATATCTTAGGTACTCCTCATGATTTGCTCAAGTTTAACAACCTTGATTTCTTAATTGATAGCCGAAAAGAGTTTTGTAACGATCACAAAGGACTTTTAAGTAAAGAGATTGAGGGCCCTAAGGCTCTCGACTATGTTGAATTTAGCACTTTGTAGGAGGTCCGAGCATTACAAGCTCTTGAGTAGTTATATCACGTTAGATTTAATGACGATGATATAACTTTTACCTCCCAAGCATAGAATAGGTTGTTTATGATCAGGGAACAGGTGGTTCGAGAGTATGTTTTGGAGTTCTTGTCTAGCTTTAAGTTTGGGGACCATGTTATGGAATTAGACATTGCTGATACTATGGTTTTTCAATTAGGAGGAGTTAAGAGGAACATGTCTATGAGGTAGTTTATTTTGGCTCTCGGTTTATACACGCCAGAGGAAATGAACAACAACTTGTTTGAGCCATTTAATAATGCTTGCCTTAGGAACAGGCCAAACAACTACAACCTCATGGAATATTTTGTTGGAATATCTACTAGAAATCACTATGACATCCGATATCATCCATCTTACACCACTATCAAAAATCCCATATGTCGTTTGGTTCCTAGGTTGCTTACTTTGTCTGTTGCAGCCTGCAACAGACACAGTGCAAAAGAGAAAGTGACTCTGGATGATTTGTTCCTTTTGCACAACATAGATGAAGGAGAGATGGTTGATGTTCCTTGGACTATGGCTAAATTCCTATTCGACAAAGAAAAGGGGTATAAGAAAAAGAGTTTGATTGTTGGGGCGCATTTGATTGGAAGAATTGCTAAGTCTTATGGGTTGATAGCTCTAGCCTATATGAGGATTGTTACTCTAGGACAGGAGACTTCGCTTATTAATGTGGCAAAGTTAGTTGATTTGGGTATTTGTACGTATAATGGACTAGGGTATGGTGAGTTAGTTGATGATCAGATTAATAACAGCGAGGATGAGGCTGCTGCAGCTAAGGCTAGGAGGATCAGGGAGGAGAATGAAGGGGGTGTGAGGCGTCACCCTAATATGAGCTTCACTAATAGGCTTAGTTCAATGGATGAGAGGATGAGCGATATGGATACTAATATATTCAAGTTGAACAACGATGTGGATGAACTTACTGCGGTGGTATCCGGGATGTCTGAGCAATATGACCAGTTTTATAGAGAGTTCAATACGATGAGAGAAGAGCAACAGAGGTTCTATTCTTGGGAGATGGATCACTTTTCTTAGTTGCTAGATCATCACCACATTGATCACACCCGCTATAATTCTACCAAGTATTCCTACGTTCCTAACATTCCTGATCTGGGGGTTCAACAAGGGGTGAACTTCATGGCTAGCCCACAAGACTTCTCCACTGCTCCTATTACTGATCCATTTGGTTTGTTTGGGACCCTCGGTGCTGGACCTTCAACCTCTCAAAACCCCAGGAATGACATGGAAGAGGAGTGATTCCTTATTTGCTTTAGACCAAGAAACAATTTTATCTTTTGAATAATTTTTATGTCTGTAATAATTTAGATTTGTAGGATGTTATGGTTATTTATTTATCTATGTTTCTCTACTAACGATTGTGTTTTAGCCTAATGGGAATTCATGATCAGAAAGGAATTACGGCGTAAACGTATCCTGGCCTTACGCTGTAATCATCCAAGCTATGGCATAACTGGGCCGGTCTAGTTACGTCATAACATCTATTAAAAATGATGAACGTGTAGGTTTACGGCGTAATTGGGTCGATCCAATTACGACGTAACACTCCCCTGAACTTCGAATTTTGGAAGGAATGAGAACCGCTTGTTCAAGAAAAAAATAAGAGGGGAGTTTTTTAGTTCTTATTTCTATTTTATTTGATAATGTATTTTTGTACAAAAGGGACTTTGTACATTTCTAGTTGGGGGAGTAGAAATAAGAACCACTTGACTTATATTTGCCTTTAATGGTTCGGGAAATGGGTTCGGAAATATGTTCGGAAATATTATGCATTCGTGGAAGACCTATCATCAATTATCTATAAAGACCCCCATGTATCATCACTTTCGATATTGTTCATCTCAAGTGGGGGGATATGTGTATTGTATCAAATGCTGCAGTGGAAATAATAAAAAGATATAAACTCTTGTAGCATTTACATGTTCAAAATATAAAGATGGTGCAACTATAAGCCATATTAATGATTGTAAAGAATAGAGCTAGTAGCCCATTATTAAAGTTCAGATTTCCGGACATAGATACCTGGACTTTTGGATGGACAGTAGCCGGTTATGACAACCTTAGCTTACTTTAGACTATTTGGTTTGTGTTTTTATTTAACAACAATTAAAATATCCCATGTCTTTATCCTACCCCGTACCATTCTCCATCCTAACCATTGGTTTTACTCGAATAAGGGAATTGATTGCAATCATGTATGTCTATTCTATTGTTATGGATGTATATATATGATTTGTCACCCTTGTTGGTGTAACGCTTTTGGTAAAGATTGCAGGATAATTCACCATGTTAAACCTGTGTGTCACCCATGTTGCCTTTAAAACAGTTTAGACCCTAATTCTAGCTGGTGCAGATTTGTGTACTTTCCAAGATTATGATAGAATGCATGCTATGACTGTGTAATTGAGTAATCACCCCGAAATGAAACACTTAGATTAGTCATGAGAGTTGAGTGTTTTCGATCCCTTTTTCATGAGGTGTTCGGCTTTGATGTTTTATAGCATAAGAAACTTATAAATTCATTTCTATAGGTTAAATTGGGGAAATCTTTTTATGAATTATTCTAACGGTTCTACTTGAGGACAAGTAGAAGTCAAGTGAGGGGATATTTGATAACATCAAATAGTTAATACTTTTTAGTATCAAATTCCCAATGAAAATGCTTATAATTATGCTATAAATATCTGGAAACACTACTTAATCACTTATATTTAGTTTTCAGGGCAATACAAGCATAGGAGCAAGAAACGCGGGATTTAGACGTAGAAAAACGAGCAAAAGAAGAAGACCAAGTCTAGTTACGGCGTAACCTCCTTGCAGGAGTTACGCCGTAATCATGAGTAAAGAAGAAATGAGTCAGCATCAATGGTTACGACGTAACCACTTCATCACCTTTACGCCGTAACATGTTCATTAAAGAAGGATTGCATATCCTAGTCAGCATTACGACGTAACCATGTCAATATGGTTACACCGTAACATATTTTAAGCCTATATTAGGGAAGTCCTCATCGGCACTATTACGCCGTAACACACCTCAATGGTTACGGCGTAACATACTCGAAGTATATAAATAGAGCCCTCATTTCTGCATTGAAGATATCTCCATTCCCACAGCCACACAAGGGTTTAGAGAAAAACTACTTTTCATCAGCAATGCTAGAATAACAAAGAAAGGAAGAAGAAACTATGTGACATGTGATAGATTTAGCTTTAGGAATTGTAGTATCCCAATCATTCTCTACATTTTTCTGGATCTAGACATGGTGTAATTTTCCTTAATACTATCATTATTTTATTTCCTTTTGGTGTCTTACCTCTTCTTGTTATTATTATCATTATTTTGTTATAGCTTTGATTGCAGGCAATTAGTCTAGGTTTTGAGTTAAAGTTGTGAGACCCTTAAGTGTAAAGATACCCTATTCGCTTAAGTGTTCTCAATTCTCTAATCGAAATACCCACATTCATTCATGGTTCGTCCTATACTCATTAGGCGTTCCCTTACCCTTAAGATTTAAATTAAGTTATCTGCATCATTTGCATACTGCTTGACCATAGTATAATACCGGCCCTTGCTTTCACATGAAGTGAGCTTCTATCATAGGATCTAGCTATGGTATTAGGTGTGATTCACATTCGAGTCGTGATTACTCTATCTTCCAGCCATCAGAGGAATTAACTACTGAGAACTAGGAATGGGTCAATTCCTTAGCGGGTTTATTCCACCTACTGATCATAGGCCAAACGAAGATATCTTTCTAAGATTAACGTCACCTTAGATAATTATAACAGTAAATTGCATAAAAGAGGAGTTAGGAGCTAATTGGTTTAATTCAGGGATAGTATACCCTCAAATCTAGCATTTCTTTTCTTCTTGCTTATTATTTTACAAGATTGTTTAATCTCCATTTCTTTCTTAGTAATCTTTTTTCATTAATAAGCTATTCTTGGGAACGACCTCGGATTTACCAAACCTACAATATTTACGATTGGGTTCTCTGCTCGTTAGTGCGTTTGTGAAATGATTTTTATAAATTTAAAACTTGAAAAAAGAATATTTATAAGGAAATACGCATCAGTTTACTTGCCGACGTTAAATCACTTAAGGTATGAATATGACATTATAAAGCGTAGTTAATGATTAAAGAAAATATTTTGTCTTGCTTGCTAATTTAATTATTTACATAAACCACTACTAATCAAATTAACCATAAATAGGATTAATCAATAAGACAAAATAGGATTAACCATAAATGAAAATAATTTTTCTATATCTTTTCAAATCTAGAAAATCTTTCCATTTTAATGTTAAGAAATATTTTTTTCTAAAATAATCTAATAAATATGATTTTTAAGTATAATTAGAATATTTTGTAAAGATTTATGGTTAACCACTAAATGACAAAATAACAACTAATTACCACCCACAGATCCACCTAAAGGGAAGACGGATCCCGGGTACAGTGGATCCGTGGAGCTGGAAAATGCTGACAAATTCGAAAATTGGCCTAAAAATAGGAACCAAATGTTTTCATTTGCAAAACCTTTTTCAACTTTTCTCTTGCATGTTTATTTTCTTTCGTACATTCTTTGATCATTATACTTGTTATATAATCCATCACAAGTGACCCAATTATTACAATCTTTAGTGAAGAACACAAAGAAGACTTAAAGCTTCAAGTGTTATTAGTTTAGTAGTGTCATCACATTTGTGATATTTATCCACACCATCTATTTGTCTTGTGTAATTATATGTGTATGAATGGTTAGTATTTTAGGCCTTAAAATATATATTGTGTTAGATTGGTTCTATCTCGAAGAAGAACGCGGTATTTAACTTAGTACCGAAAAAAATGTAAACGACGTGTACGGTTTTTTTGGCCTAAAAGGAGCTTGTTAACATAGTGAAGAAAACTCTCGAGTTGGGTACTCAGGGAGTGGGGTAGGGGGAAGAGGAGCTTCGTAGCCAAACCACTATAAATCATCGTGTCTTTGGTTTGATCTTTCTTATCCTTACTTATTTACATTCCGCATTTACTTACTTATTTATTGCATCGCTATCATATACATATTTGTATATCTATTGAATTCACATAAGTAAACAATCTAAATTTTAATTTTTAAAACGGTAAAAACTATTCAACCCTTCTAGTTTCCACAAACATATTCCTTTTTAAATACTTTTGTAAAACTGAGAAAAGTTTAATATAAATCACAAATTCTTTAAACATCAAATAAACAAATTTCGGTCATTTTTATCATTAAAGTTAAAAAAAGGTTTCTTTAATTTATGTCATGCTAAGACATAAGTTTAGACCATTAAAGAAATTCATTTTCTTTCTTAAATAATTATATTTTTATATAAAATAGTGATAAGTTTGATAAACATCACAAATTTAGTTAACTTTTAATATACTAACATGTAAATATAGTAATTTCGGTATGTTGAATGATTAAGTTTGTGTCACCGTGGCACAAGTTAGAAAATCCCAAAAAACGCACTTACATCTTCAAAAAAATCTTATAAGCCATTAATCGTCACGCGAAACGAATCATACCATCGCGACTATGATAAAACCATCTTTCGATATATATGGGCACTTTTTTATACTTTCAACGAATTTTTTTCAAGTTTTTTTTGTAACTATTGAAATTTACACCATGAAAAATCATATGTGATTTATAAAATCAAAGTTGATTAGCTATTTTAAAAATCGCATGTGATTATTTATGAGATCACACGTGATTTATAAAAAAAAGCACATGTGATTTTTCAAGGGTAAATTTCAAACAAAAAACTCAAAAAAAAAGCTCGTCAAAAGTATATCGAAATGCCCGTTTACAGAAAGATAAAAAGGTTCTCGCCGCGATAGTGTATTTTTTGTCGCTTAATAGTTTATCGTTTGCTAGATATTTTTTATAAGAAAAAGGTTGGATGTGAGTTTTTTTAATGGAGAAATGAATAAATGTGATTTTTTCATTGAATTTTTAAGTAACAAGTTCTGAAAACTCGCGCTTCGCGGCGGCGCATTTCGTCACAAAAAAGGCATATAAGTAGAGAAGAAAATAGCAATACGTCGCATAATAAAGATGTAAACTTATATGCGAGAGGTGGATAAGTTTACTACCATAGGAAGAAAAGCAAATTAATACACATCGATTAAAACTATATGTTGATAAAAATAATGTCTAAAACATTATTAATATTTTTCGATCTCTCTAGGTTTTGATAATCACAAAATATAAAAACGATTAATGAAAAATTAAATATAAACAAGTAATTAGTAGTAAATATTCATTTTGAAAATTTGATCACTTAAAGGTGTGAATAAGCAAATACTTAATGCATTTTATGATCAAATGAATTTTTTTATTCAAACTCACATTTTTTATAAAAATGTCATAAACATTTTTATATCTTTTACAAAACATTTTTAGATTTAAAAGAAATGTTTTATTAATAGATCTGAATATGTTATTTTTGTTAAAAGATTAAAGCTTGCTGCTCAAAATCGAGTTCTTATTTGTTTTTGAAACCCGCGGAATAACTAAAATAGTACAAAAAGGACAAAGGCAAAATATTTGTTTGAGAAAAAGAAGGAAACTAAAATAGTACAAAAAGGACAAAGGCGAAATACTTGTTTGAGAAAAAGAAGGAAAGGACTCCCGTAGTTTAAGAACGTAGTACAACCGCGGTTTAAGTCTGTGAAATAGAGCAGCAATTTAGTCTGTGGTTTATCAGGCGAAACAAGGAACTAAAGGCGGTTTAAGCCCGCGGTTTAAGTACGTCACACAAGCAGCGATTTAGACGCGTGGTATAGACCCGCGATTTAGCCACGCAGTTTAAGACAACGATATAACCGGTGGTTTAACAACAACGATTTAGCCGGTGATTTAAGATTTGCGGTTTAAGAAGCTGAGTCATGGAATGAGTTAACTCGGTATTTATCGAGTTAGACCGAGTCAGAAACAAAAGAAAAAGAGGAAGAACATATGACATTTACCACAACCAAATAACAACACCAAACTACAAAAAAACAATCTAACCTAATCCCATCACCGACTCCTCACTATTTCAACAAACAACGAAAAATAACATTCCCTTCTCCACCACTATAAACGAGACCCAAAAGAAAATACAAACAAGACACGAAGCTTAGTTTATTCAACTTGTTTTACAAATCGTTATAGATTCTACATGAGTTCGAACAAATACCATCATTGATCTTTGTTTTGTTTCAAAAGAACTTCTCAAATTACAACCTCCCGAGAACTCGATATTAGGAGATCTTGAAGACCATTCAGTTCATGCCTTTTGAGAACAATGTTAATGATACTGATTATTTTGGATACTTTGATTCATATCAGAAGAAATTGGTTAATGGTTTTCATGGTTGGGTTAAAGGGATTGATAGTTAAAGGGTTTGTAATTTATAAATGAAAGGTTTAAGATTGTTTTGTGTTCATGCAAGCAGATAAATCATACAGATCTAGAAGATCGATTGGTTGGTGGATGCGTATGGTTTGAGAGAATATTTAAGATGTAGGCATTTGGTGTGTGTAGGAACTTTAGGGTTAGAGTGTATTAAATCCCTAATTTCTAGGACATGGGTTGATTACTAGCGAAAGAAATTGCCAGGTGATTTGTATGATGGTTCAAGCATAGAATAACAACAAACCGGGTGTTGAACAAAACATGGGCTAATATTTAGTTTATGAGATTAGGCTACCATATATATACTATCAAAAATTTGAGATTGATATGAATTTTTGGTGGTATAAGAATTTATGAGCTAAATATTAGGTATTATAATGGTTAATGGTTATATTTGGGGTTTAAAATGACAGTGAAAATTTTTTAGTAACAAGACCGGGATCGATCCTTATAAAGAATCATTGGAACTTAAATGGTAAAGGCTAGATTTGATATGTAATTTAAAAGTGACTACAGGGTTGATTAGGTATCAATTATTTAAGATTGAAGTTGGATTTCACGAGGGCATGTACTTATTTTATATTGAAGTCAGGTTGGTGGATGTTAACTTCTAATGGTAGCTTTGATCTGGGCTTAAGATTCAGGATGAAGACTTAGATTTTCTAGTTATACCAGATGTCGGGGTGGTTGGTTGAAGACCTGGATAACTATCACTTAAAGGAGTTATGTTGTAGTGCTCAATGTCACATGCAGAAGACGATGTGGATAATCGCAAGAGGTGATGAAAGTCTCATACTTTGTCAGGTGGGTATAAAGTACTTAGAGATTTGATTTGTACCATAAATGTTGGCATTTATGGATCCAATCTGAATTAGATCTTTCTAGACTGTAAGTGTGAGTAGCTAATCTGGATAGTATCCAAACTAACTACAAGAGAAACAGTGACTATGAACATTATAAGTATGCGTAACTAATATATACTGTAAGAAGTACAATGAATAAAACAGAACTTTGATTACTATTAATCTGCTAGGTTACAGATTACTAACTATGAATATTTGTGAAACTTGTATTGTCTAACTAGTGCCGTATGGTTCCTTTTATACACCAAGGAAACCCTAATGTGCTTACAAAACGCGTTAAGTGATCATGCATATCTATTCCTAATATATCTCATGCATATCACTTAAGCAGTACTATCTATATATGCTAGCAGTACTAACTTACCACTAACAATACTAACTCTACTACCAGTACTAACATATATAACTGGCAATACTTACATTTATACTAACAGTACTAACTACTTAGTTATTTTTTTAAATCTTTAGTATTCTTCACCACCAAACAACTAAGTAGAACTACAGTAGTACTTGCTATAGTGCAGCACTAAGTTGCAGAAACTTTTAAAACCCAACAATCCTCCCTTAAACATGATGTTCACTTGTTAAGCTTCTTGTTTCTTCAGTTTGAGCTTCTTGAATACTAGGAGGATGTATCCAAACACACTGCTACTCTTTAATATGCTCTTTGATGAACTTGAACTCTTTTGTTACTCTGTAAACTTGAAATTCCTCTTCGACTTCTTCTTTGTTATCATCACACCATTTCAGTGTAAAAAATCAGCAATTCCAACTAAGTTGGTCATGTAGTTTTGGCAAACTTACCAGGCCATAAAGGATTTGTTATTTCTTTACTAGTAGCAATTGCTCTTAGAATAGCTATGCTTTATTGCAATAACATGGGTTTGCATTGATAACATATAGTTTTTGAGTAAACTATCATATAATCAACCGGGATGTGTGATTCTTTTACCAGAGCGTTTGCTTTTGGACTAGCAACTATTTATATAAAGCATAGGTGAGGTTAAGAATCCTTTAGTTTTTGGCATAACTCTCAGCATTAAAACGGATTTTGTAGAAGTCTTTACTAAAAACTCATTTGGCTCTGGAACTAGCCAGCCAGTTCTTTGATGCTCTGTTTGACATGGTAACTGATGACCATGTGTTGTATGTAATGAAACAACACTTAAAGGATTCCTTCTTTCTTTCACCATGCTTCTAGCTTCATACTTTCCAATCTTAGTACTGTCAGTATAAGTTATAGCATGGGAGTACTAAGTTCTTGGGCCTACCGTATTAAGTTTTCAATCAGCATCCCATGATCAAAATGAACCTTAACATCAATTTTCCAACTCTATGTACAGCCAAATCAAAACTACCATTTTGCCTCCCTTAAACTTTTACAAGTATGTGATCATTCTATGTATAACATTAAGAAATTGAATCTGCTAAACATCAAAAGTTTGGTTAAATAGATCAAACCTCATGATCATCAGTAGTGGAATCTTAATCACAGGGATAAGCTTCTTCTCATAGCATCCTAATGAAGTGGTGCCTAATCTCATGCTTTGTGTTGGACGTGAAAAAACACTGGATTCTTTACCAATGCAGATTATGCTTTCATTATCAATGTAGATCTTTGTGTTCATAAAATTAAAACCATAGTCTAACATTTGATTTTGAATCCACAATACTTGCCCACAGCAGTTGGCAACAGCAACATAATCTGCCTCTATAGTAGAAGCAGCCACAATTTTCTTCTTCTTGCACTGCCACAAAATATGTCTCCTGCAAGAACATTAACAAACTCTTGTTGTGGATTTCCATAGTCAGATTTGCTCCAGCATAATCACTATCTGAGTAGGCTTTCAGGTCAAATGATGACACTCTAGGATACCAAAGGCCCAGTTTGGGTTTGCCTTTGAGGTACCTAAAGATCCTCTTCACAGCATGAAGATGTGAGGTTTTTGGAGTTACCCGAAACCTAGAACAAGCACAGACTACAAACATAATATCAGGCCTAGAAGCAGTCAAGTACATTAAAGAGCCAATCATGGATCTATAAAGATGTACACATTCAGTAGTTCTTCATCTTGGTCAAAGAATTCTGGGTCTCAATTGGTAGTACTATACAGTCTTCACACTAGCAAATTGAAAACTTCTTCAGGACTCTGCAACATTAATTATCCCGACTTATAAAAATACCATCTTCTCCCCCCCTTTTGTTTAACTTGTAAATCTAGTCAAAGAAGGTAAAGCTCTCCAAAGAACTTATCTGAAATCTGCTCTTTATTAATGCTCAAATTTATCACACCAAGACTCTTTGTAGAACAATAAATTAATATCATTCACATAAACCTATAACAACATGATTATTCTTGTCCTTCTTAATGAAAAGAGTCTTGTCAATGGTTCCTCTTCTGTATCCACTCTTCAATAAGAAAGTAGATAAAGTAGCATACAAGGCTTTAGGAGCTTCGTGTAAACCATACAGAGCTTTTTCCACTTTGTAGACCTTCTTAGGGAACTTAGGATCTACAAAACCTGGAGGTTAAGATACATTCACTTCCTCATCAATTGTCCATATAAGAAGGCACTTTTCATATCATTTGATAAAACTATGGAAACCATATAGAAGCAAATGCAAAAAAGATCCTAATGGCTTCCGTCTAGCATAGGAGAAAAAACCTCATCATAGTCTATGCCTTCCTTTGTCTATAATCTTGGGCACCCAACCTTGCCTTATTTATAAATACAACCCTATTTCATCCTCTTCTTTCTATAAAACCCATTTGTTCCCAATTGCTTTCTTCCTAAAGGCAAGTCAACCAGAAATCCAGACTTTCTAAATCTTGATTGCAGCAGCTCTTCCTAAATAGCATCAACCCACTTTCATCTTCAAGAGCTTGAGTATCTTTTGGGTTTCATCTGAGAAAGGATGCAATCAAACATCGGTAATGGAATTCATGGTGATTATTTATTCTCTGCTTTTAAATATAGGCTACAAAGCATGAGCTCCAGAACTGTTATGTACTTTGGCTCCTATGTCTAAATTGCTGAGGTTAGATCTCTTTTAAGAATTTTGAGTTGTAGAAGAATGGAGTGTATCCTGAATGTGGGAATATGACTATCATTCCAGTAGGTTTCTAATTAGTGAAGTCAGCCACGACACCCTTATCGTCATAAGATGCATTGGTAAAAATCCCATCACTTGGATTGTCATAAATATCCTCAAGAGCAGGTATTTGAGAATCATCTTGGTCATTGTTGTTTAGATCGGTCCACCAGCACTAAAAAAAATGTGATGGACTGGCTCTAGTTACTAATGGTTTGCTAACAGTATAACCGTTGTAGTACTTCAGTATTAACTATGTTAGTACTGCTAGTTTTAGCAGCTCCTGCTTGAATAAGCAAATCCTCAGTTTCTTGGGCAAACTCCTTCCTGAGAGCTTCAGCTGCATTATTAGCATCCTTTTCTTGTCTTTTAAGTCTTTCAAGCTCATCCAAAAAGACTTGATCCTCCTTATCTATTGGCTTGAAATCAGGATGTTTGTAAGGTTCTTCACCTGCATTCTTTGCTTTTGAGCTCTTGACTGTTGAAGTATAGGAAGACCATATTGGCAGTACAAAGTAGTCCTGAGCAGATTCAACTTCTATTTCAGAATCACCTGCATCATTATTATCTTCTGTACCTGCATTATGATTAGCTTCTTGTGGACCTGCATGTTTGTTAGCTTGATTCTCTGATCTCACAGGTTGATAATTCATTGAATCAGTTAAATAATCAAGATCAAACAGCCAAGTTGGTCCTTTCCCTGCAACATTTGGTTTATTTTCTAAAAAGGTTATGTGCAGATTTTCTTCAACTCTCTTGGTTTCTAAATTGTATACCCTAAAAGCCTTGCTTTGTAGAGAATACCCTACTAAAAACCCTTCATCTGATTTCCCATCAAACTTGCCCAGGTGGTCAATGGTATTCAAGATGGTCACATGGCACCCAAAAGGTCTTATATAGCTTATGATTGGTATTTTACCAGTTATAAGTTCATAAGGTGTCTTATTTTGAGGCTTGGTCACTAATACCCTATTAAGGACATAACAAGCAGTACTAACTGCTTCAGCCCAAAAAGTGTTAGGTAAAAATGAATCTGCTAGCATAGTTCTAGCAGCCTCAATAAGGGTTTTGTTCTTTCTTTCAGCAACTCCATTTTGTTGTGGAGTTCTGGCATTACTGTATTCCCTCTTGATCCCTTTTGATCCACAGAATTCAATAAAATCACTGTTCTTAAATTTTGTACCATTATCACATCTAATAGATTTAACTTTTTTAATTTAATTGGTTCTCAATTTGTCTTATAAAGTCCTTAAGGATTCCACTAGTTTCATCCTTAGTTCTTAAGAAGAACACCCAACTAAACCTGCTAAAATCATCAGTGATAACCAGGCAATAAGTCTTATGGTTTAAACTCCTTACAGATGTAGGTCCAAATAAATCCATATGTAGAAGCTGTAAGGGCTGACTAATAGAGCTCACTGATTTTGCCTTACAGGAGGCCTTGTGTTGCTTTCCTTTCTGACAAGCAACACAAGTGTGGTCATTTTGAAAAATCTTTGAAGGTAAACCTCTTACAAGGTTTCCCTTCACAAGTTTGTTTAAGTTTTTAAAGTTAACATGACCCAACCTCCTATGCCATTTGTTAGATTCATCAATTGTGGCCTTTGCAATTAAACAGGCTAAACCTCCAGAAGGAACAATGTTCTCTAGATTGAAACTGTACATATTGTTTTGTCTGGGGATTCTAAGTAAGACTTGATTTTCATCAGGTAACTTAAATTCAGGAGACAAAACAAAACATTCAGAGTCAGTGAAAAGAACCTTGTTCTTCTTGTCACACATCTGTGACACAGAAAAGAGATTGAAATGCTGTAGTTCTTTCACAAAGCACACATCCTCAAAATCTAACTTTCCTATTTTTATTTTACCTTTACCAGTTATGTAACCTTTACTTCCTCCAAAAGCAACAGGGCCACCATTAAAGTCTTGATATTCAGCAAGGTAGGCCTTGTTTCTAGTCATGTGCCTGGAACATCCACTATCAACAATCCCTTTGTTCTGTAAAGCTCTTTGTGGATAATCCTGCACATTAAATAAGAGAGATTAGTTTCTCTTAGGGACCCAAGCCTTTTTGGGCTTGGGTCTGCCTAGTGGATCTTTGAAAGGAACACAATTTCTAGAACTTGATCCACCATTGTATTTGGAGACTTTGTTCCAGTAATGTCTTTTGTGTCTCCAATTACAACCTGCTGAGGGCTTAACAGCAGTTTCCCTTTTTCCCCCAACAGCACTAACTGTATTTTCCTCAGCAGTATTAACTTTTTGATATGAAAAATTGGTTCTAAGTGTTGTTGTTCTATTAAATGGCTTTCTAAAAGGTGAAAGAGTTTTATGAAAATCAGCTTTTGGTCTAGCATTATTCACAATAGGCTTAACAGTATTAACTTTCTTAGCAGCATTAGTTGGTACTGCATGTCTGTTAAAATTATGTCTAGCAGTACTAACATTGTTAGTACCGCTAGCTCTAGCAGTATTAACTGGAATATTTCCAGCTCTAGTTAGTACTGCTTTTGGAACAAATTGATTTTGATGATTCATTCTTTTCACATTGTTCCATATTGGCCTAACCTCCCTTTGACTAGACTCCTTACACATCCTATTGTTTAATTCAGCTTGTTTAGCCATCCTTTTCTCATGAAAATCACAATCTCTAATAAGATGGCTAAAACTTCCACATACAAAACATTCCTTTTTGGTTATACCCATAATCCATAACCACGGTTTTTTGCATTTAAAACCATACAATCCTTTTTGTCAGGTTTAGGACTCTGACTACATGTGTTTTGTTCTATAAAAGTTTACCTAGGAGTTTTTACATGCTTATCAGTATTAATAAAAGCAAAACTAGGTTTCATAACACAAATCACTAATTTTGATCATTAACTAAAATTAAATAATAAAGAGGATTGAATACCTTAGATTGAAATTGTTTGATCGGTATTACTGAAAGAATGAGAATGACGGTTGGTTTGCTAACTTTTCTCCTTCTTTTTCTTATGAAAAAAAAAATCAAACTATCACTAGGATTAGGAGGGGCCGAGTATGAGTATTTGCTAATAAACTGGGCTTTTATCTATAAAACATTGGGCTTCTTGGGCTGGTTGGGGAGCCTAGCATCCGCTAGCCACCCCATCTCCTCCGCCCCTGGCTTTTATCAAGCAACTCGAACTCGAGTTTACGTTCGACTCGATCGAGCCGAGCTTTTATCGAGCTCAAACCCAATAAACTGGCTCGAAACATATAATGAGTCGAGCTCGAGCTCTTGATAGCTCGGCTCGAGCGCTCATCGAGCTTTTCGAGCCTTAGTATAAATATATTTTCATATTATTTCAATATAAGAAAATAAGGTCTGATTTGAATATAAACGTAACTGTAAAGACAAACTCCATAAATGATTAAATATTTTATTCTAGAAGTACTATTGAAACCCTAATTACATTTGTGTTAGTTTTCGTCGTATGTTAAAATCATGCTATGTAAATGTCATTTGTGATAGATTTTGTGATGGCGTGTAAGCCTTACTGATGTATTTGTTTCATATATATAATTTCGAGCTTTTCAAGCTAAGCTCGAGCTTTGCTCGAATCCTATTCGAGTCGAGCTCAAGCCTTAATAGTTAAAGCTTGACGAGCAATAGAGCCGAGTTCGAGCCAACCTTTGGTTTTTTGAGCCGAGCTCGAGCCTTGTTGAGCTCGGGTTTGGCTCGGCTTGATTACACCCCTATTTATATACAATCTTTGAGAAAGTTTCAACTTTTAGTCCCTATAACTTTTAAATGTATCCGACTATTATATACTTTTGTGTGTATCAAATTTTGTAATTCTAAAATAACTCATATAAAATAGTCTATAAAAGTATCTTTTTTAAAACTATATATTATTTTATAAAATACTTTTATATAAAATATTGTTACTATGTTACCAATATATTATCTATCTATACGATATAAAGGTTTTTAAAGTTAACATGACCCAACCTCCTATGCCATTTGTTAGATTCATCAATTATGGCCTTTGCTATTAAACATGCTAAACCTCCAGAAGGAATAATGTTCTCTAAATTCAAGCTGTACATATTGTTTTGTCTGGGGATTCTAAGTAATACTTGATTTTCATCAGGTAACTTAAATTCAGGAGACAAAACAAGACATTCAGTATCAGTGAATAGAACCTTGTTCTTCTGGTCATACATCTATGACATAGAAAAGAGATTGAAATGCTGTAGTTCTTTCACAAAGCACACATCTTCAAAATCTAACTTTCCTGTTTTTATTTTTCCTTTACCAGTTATGTAACATTTACTTCCTCCAAAAGCAACAGGGCCACCATTAAATTCTTGATATTCAACAAGGTAGGCCTTGTTTCTAGTCATGTGCCAGGAACATCCACTATCAACAATCCCTTTGTTTTGTAAAGCTCTTTATGGATAATACTGCACATTAAATAAAAGAGATTAGATTCTCTTAGGGACCCAAGCCTTTTTGGACTTGGGTCTGCCTAGTGGATCTTTGAAAGTAGCATAATTTCTAGGACTTGATCCACCATTGTATTTAGAGACTTTGTGCCAGTAATGTCTTTTTGGTCTCTAATTACAACCTGCTGAGGGCTTAACAACAGTTTCCCTTTTACCCCTAACAACACTAACTGCATTTAAATGACTTTCTAAAAGGTGAAACAGATTTATGAAAACCAACTTTTGGTCTAGCATTATTCACAATAGGCTTAATAGTATTAACTTTCCTAGCAGCATTAGTTGGTACTGCATGTCTGTTAAAATTATGCCTAGCAGTATTAACTGTGTTAGTACCACTAGTTCTAGACAGTGTGAGGAGTTTGTTATTTGGTGTTTGTGATGGTGGTGTGGGGCTCTGCTAATAGTTTTCTTATGGTATGTAAGGACATCAGAATTTATCTTCTGAGTCATTCTTCATAATCCGATCTTTTCCTCATACCAAAGTTGACTTTGTTGATGAGCAACTAATTGTGCTTCAACTTTCTTTAAAGCTTGAGTATATGCCTGTATTTCTATACTGGCATCTCCAAGTTGTTCCCTCTGTTCATCATATAATTTTTTAAGTTTAACATAAGATTCTTTACATTTTTTTGAACAAGAAGTTACCTCTGTGTTTGAACTCGAACTGTTGCAAGCCATGAAAGCATAGTTCTCCTGTTCATCTTCTGAGTGACTGGTCCAATCAACACCTTCTCCATCAAGAGTCACCAAAGCTTTAGAGTCCTCTGTTTACCAGATCTTCTCCCATTGTCTTTTTCCTTATTCCTAATGTTCCAAGCATCTCTCCTCCCACTATCTTGATTCCCCTTGGATCTGCATTCTCTAGCAAAATGCCCTGTCTTGTGACAACTATAGCACTCAACTTTGGTTTTGTCAAAACCAACCGGTTCCTTGGCATCAAATTGTAATATTTCTACCTTGCTTTATCGTAGAACTTTTCATTTCTCATGGGAAATCATGGCCACCTGCCATTTTAAGTCCCATTTCTTCTAAAACAAAACTCATAACAAGCTATTTTCAGACCCCTCATGATCCAATTGTGGGCCAACTGGATTTGATTTGAAAGTAGGAATATGATGAAGTAAGTTCATCTTGTGAGTTATGACCAGAAGAATTAGAAACACCATAACAGGTACTTAACATTATTAGTATTGCTAGTGTTCTTTGAAACGAATGCCACATTCTGCTGCTAGAAGGATGATGCAGTAGAGCCTTTAACATCAAACTCAAAGACTCTAAGATTATTATACAGATCATCAAAACTGAGAATACCACTTCTGTCTTGGTCCTCATGATTAAGACACTTGAGACCAGGCCAGAAGTCAGAGAGACCTAAGGACCTTCGATTTGCATCTTCAGTTGAGACGCCTGCACCATGAATCTCTAGTTGACTCAGAAGACTCTGAAACCTGTCATAGCCTTTATGTAGCCCTTCTGAGTTTGATACAGAGAAGCCTTCAAACTGTTGCTTTAGAATATACTTCTGCATCTTCTTTGATTCATCATTTCCACCAAATCTAGACTTGATAGCTTCCCACATCTCTTTAGCATCAGTCATTTTATGAAATTTAGCAAGATGATCTTCTGGTAAAGCCATAAGCAAAGTGGTCCTTGCTTTTCTTTCTCTTTCTCTTGCTAAAATTTCTTCTGCAGTCTTAGGAGGCAGAACCTTTATTAAACCATTTGTATCAGTTGAGACACTCACGGGACCATTTCCTCTTTGAATAACTTCCCAGATAGGATAGTCTGTATGGGCCAAATAATGTTCCATTTTCATGGCCCATATGTCATATTCTCCCTTCTTGAGAATAGGAAGTTTGATGGTTGAAACAGTGTGAGGAGTTTGTTGTGTTGGTGTTTGTGATGGTGGTGGTGGTGGTGGTGGATTATCATCTTCTGATCCAGCCATTGAATTGCTTTGTAAGATAGAGGTTTATAACTGGTTTTTGTTCTTCTTACTCAGAGTTTCTCTACAGGCTCTGATACCACTTGTGGATCCCTTTGAATATAGATCTTACTACCTTGTTAAGGGTTGTAGCTAATATGAATAGATTCACACAAACTACAGGAGAAACAATGATTAAGAACACTATAAGTTATGCGGAATCTAACTTATAATGCAAAGAAGAACAATGAATATTGATAACTAAACTTTTATATTGATTGCTAACTATGAGATTGACAATGAACTGATATCTCTAACTATGCCGTGAGGGTTCCTTTTATACACTAAGGAAAACCCTAATCCTGGCTTACAAAACGCGTAAAAGATAATGCATATCTTTTCCTATAATATCTCATGCATATCTCTTAAACGGTACTAACTATTTTATACTAACGGTACTAACTATCTGATCAGTACTAACTATTTTGTACTGTCAGTACTAATTACACTATCGGTACTAACTAATATAACTAACAGTACTAAGTCAGGAATGTATAATTCCTAACAGTTTTGTTGAAAGCGTGAATTGAAAGTCGATGAGGGTTAGGTTTAGAATGGATTAGTTGCAATACTTGCGGTGTTGTCAAAAATCGTACGGATAGACTTTTTGGAGTCCATATGGTTCGAACCATATGTGTCTCACACCTGGTGTTTTAAAAACTTATTTGTCATGTTAGTAACTTAACAAAAGGTAGGATCGTGACTAAGTTAGTTGTCGAATATTCTTACGGGTCAATAAAAGATGTACTTTTATAAAACGGATATTTTCACGAGTCGAGTCAGATAAAAATGGAAAGTTGATATTTTTTGAAAGGCATGTTGAAATTTTATAAACTCTATAAATGTGTCGAAAAATATACTTTTATTATAAGACTAATGATGAAATGAAGAATAACGATAAGTGTCGAGTTTAGGTCAACCTTTGCGTTTATTGAGTCAACTTTGGTGTGTCATGTCACTAAAAGACGAAATACACTAAAAGACAAAATACTTTTATCATTCTCCGTTCCTTTAGCAGCTTGTAATGTCCTTAATCATGAATAGCTCTTTTCTTTTCCAAATTGTCTCTTATTTTCTCTGTCGTCCAAAGTACTCAATGTTGAAATCATTTTTAGTTATGTCTTTCGAGCGAAGACAGAATCCTGGTTAAAACCGTGACATCACTGAACTTGTTAACAGTTCGTCGGAGAGCATCAACCTGTTCCTCTTGTGGTCGTCAACATAAATGAAATCCTTTGAGGTCATTGTATGGAGTATACAGTGCCTTTTTTTTTCCTTTCCGAGATCTTGTCTTGGTAGTAAAATCCGGCTGTGACGTTGATCTTCTTTTGATAACATTCAACTTCCAAGTTTGAAGAATCCTTGACGATCGCTTCTCTGAATAACCACATAACTTCTGATGAACATCCTTAAGGCTATTGCGAAGTTAGAAACATCATCCCCTGATAGATTCGTGAGCCGATTTTGAACCACAAGAAGTAACATATCCTCGATATCATTGATCTGAAGTCGAGGAAAGTCACCTTCCTTGAATCTGTATAATGCGTTATCAGCTCTTCTCACGACAATCTCTTCCAAGTACCCGTATCCATGTTTCCTCATTACCGAGACATGAGTGACTGCCAGAATCCTTTTTGTGGAATATACATCTCCTCTTGATTGCATACCTCTTGCAAAAGCATAGAAGGACTTACGTTGTTCTCTCCAATGTGAAATACCCCATAACGCATACTTATCATAAGCAACCTTAACAGGACTCCATATGTTTGGAACCATGTCTTCAATGCCTGGAAGATCATACTGAGCGGCCTTTGTCTTGGTAGTAGACGTCGTGTATGTCATAGTCGAAATTCCTCCTTGAAGATACTTGAGATCATTGTTGATGAAGAATTCGAACGGTACTCTTTGACGATTTCCACGCGTGATCAAAGGAAGGGGTTTGGAAAGATCAAATGGATAGTCACCGCCTTTAGGATTTTCCCAATCAAGCTTTTCTGAAAGAGCCTTATAGCATTCTTCAAAGTCGTATTCTAATTCAGCATAACTAGAGCGTGTGCCTTTGAGTAGTCTGAATGCAGGTCCAAGCAGGACTTCTTGAGTTAAATTCTTAATTTTCAGGCCATTCAAGATGTATCCAGAGAAGTCTATTGGAGTGCTCATCAATTCATCAAAGTCCTTCAACGATTTATCAGTAGAAGTAGAAGCTGCTAGAGTCATCAACCAATTTTGGGTTGGTCCTTCCTGAGTAGTCTTGCCAATATTCCAGTCAGGGTCAGTGGGTTCTTGAGGTGGTGTAGGTTTCTTGAACCAGTCACGTCTAGAGGCAATCTCATTCTTTGGTTCATCTTCATTATCACCCAGATTTCCTGCCTGATCTTGTGGCATGTCTGAATCCGCAACCTCGAACACTGGTTCCTCTGATTGAACAGACTTTCCAGTAGATTTCGGTTGAGACTTGGTGCCTTTGGAGGATCCGAACGTAGAATCTTTCTTTTTTGGTTCAGTGGTTGGTTCTGCATCTTTGCTTAGCTTTCTCTTCTTTAACCCTCGGTCTGATCCAGCGGAAGGGTCTTCATCTTTATCCTTGTCTTTTCGGCCACGCTTCAATGAATATACATCATAAGAATAGAAGAAATCTTTGTCGAGAGCGTAAGATTTTTTCAAACCATCATAGCAATCTTGGTGTTCGGGAGCCGTCAGATATGATTCACTTTTCTCCATTTTGTCAAGAAGAATCTTCTTTAACTCAAATTCAGTAAGTGTAGAAGCAGCCTCATAAGTAGATTGTGGTTGAGAAGACACCTTCGCTAGAGTAACTTCATCACGTGATTCTTTAATCAACTTTTGAATCACAGGTGGAGCGAAGTTAGACACTTCCTGGGGCAGAATCTAAGGCAGCTGATCTTTTACTTGTTCTTTGATTCTTGCTGCAAGAGACTCTGGAAGGAAGTTCATGAATTCTTGTCTGGTTTCTCCTAACCTTGTGTCTAGATGATTGTAAACTAAATATGTCACTTGAGTGTGTAGAGGGTCTTTCTTAAGATCAGCAACTTCTTTTTCTAATGTTGTGATTCTATCATTGAATCGAAAGACTGATGAGAAATCAGGAAGATTAGATAGAGGATTTGTAGTTTCAATTGTCGGCGGAGGAGTGGGTGTAGCCTGTATTGGTGTAGGAGTGAAGGTGTATGATTATTGAGGAATGTTTGTGAATACCGTTGATGATTTAGGGATAACTGAAACTGGTATTGTAAAAAGAGTGGGTGCTTGAGTTCTAAGGACTTTATGGTGGACATGAACATCTAGTGGAGACACTATTTCTGAATCAGTTTAAGGAATATCTGAAAAATTTATGAATTTAGATGCCAAGTCGGATGAGCGAGAAGAACTAGTAACAGGGACTTCTGTCTTCTTCGGAACAGTAGAAATTGTCACATGGGCATCTTCAACAACTTGTTCTTGAGTAGTATCTAAAATTTCATTCCCTTGTTGAGCTTAAGTCATTTCAGCATCATTACCCTCACCTTGAACAATTCCTATAGCAGTCTCAGTGGGTTCTTCTAATCTTGCATCTGCATCATCATCAAATTGGTCGGTAGTATCATCCATTCCTTGTTCTTCATCACTTTTCATCTCATCATCTTCAGATTCATTTTCTTGATCAAACTCTTCTTGTTCTTGATCATCATCATCAGATTCTTCATCTTGCTCCGACTCCAATTCTTTCTCTTCACTTTCATTCTCTTACTTACTGCTTTCATCACTTTATTCTTGTTTGTTGTTGATGTCGTCTTTATCATTTCCCCAAGACTCAGATTCACTCTCAGAAGAGTCATCATTGGTCACATCGGGAACCCTTCATTTATCACTAGTTCCTTCACTTGTGACAGTAGGTGTGATCTTTTCAACACTTAGTGGTTTCTCGGCAACCGTACCAGAACCACTAGGATGAGTCTTGTGAAAGTCCCTTAAGCTTTTCATTCTTGCTTCGTTCATTTGAGCTTTTTCAGACAGTGCTACTTCAGACAGCAGCTCTATTCCTTTTCCATGAGCTACATCCACCTTTTCGTTTTCCTTTCTTTTTGACTTTGTTTCCACATGAGGCTCTCTGATGACGATACCTGTTGCTGGCTTAGGAGCAGACTTTTTGACAGGTGTCTTCAATCTTTTGCATTTTTTGACAGGTTTTTCATCTCCAAGGTGTAACACCCCCAAAATGGGTCGCAGCGGAATATGGATCCGGGGCATGTTACTTCAAGATCAACAGCACAAGATATATATAAGAACGACACAAAAGTCGTTTAAACTGATACATTGGATTTAAATAAAAGATATATTACAAAAGCTTATAGCTTTACTTGTTCTTTGTTTCATATTACAAAAGACAACATATATTTCCCAAAACATGATACACATAAGTCTTTAACTGTACAATCCCAAAACATAATCCAATGCATCCTTGGCATCTCGTGCCTAATGACCTCCTGAAAACATTGCTTAAAACGTCAACAAAATTGTTGGTGAATTCATAGGTTTATGTAATTAAATTATGCAGGACCGCAAGACTTTCACGTGATGTTTACAACATATGCCAACAATCACAAAACCAGATTATTGTTGCACTAAGCTCATGACACCGAAGCTCAACCTATATTTGCTATTTTAGCAGTTATTTTGCCCGTACAGATGTTGTAACCCGCAACATCCAAGTCCGACATGGTCAACGTTCGTTCCTAGTGATAGCTAATCACCCAAACGGGGAGGTTAATCCCAATAGATCTATTTATATCATTCGCGCTCACATAATGTAATTCACAACTACATCTATGCAATTAACAGTTCATGAATAATGGGCTCAGGAGGGTTATCGCTACTTAGGCAACACATAATCAATATACTTTCAACACTTGCGTCCAATTTATAAAACAAAGCATGTTCTCACCCCAAATAATAATAATTCAGTAAAACTGTAAAAAGTGGGGCTATGAACTCACCTTGAGTACAGATAGCTCAATTAATCTCAGATAAAACGTCACACAAGACGATAAATGCAACCTATTTAAATTAAGGCTGTATAAGTACTGAGTACTTTTAATTAACAACACTGAATATAATCTTATAGTTGTTACATCGTACTATCGTTCGGGCTATCATAATTAAAGAGGTCATGACATGACGTACGAGGAGTTTAGGACACTTTAAATCGTAAATCCAACAACTCATCGATACGCCATCCGAAGAGGCCTCATTATGAAACTCCCTAGTATTATAGCACTTTGATAACCACTCAATATTCTATATAGCATAATCACCGACTAATCGTTTTAGTAAAATAATATTTATAAAGTGAAAACGTTTATAAATATACTTTTCGTAAAAATGACCTAATTTGGTCGTTTTAAGTCCGTTGCTCGCGTTTCTTACGTCCACGTCTTCGTAGTAAGACGAGTGATCATAATATTACATTTTCATGTTTTTGATATTCTGCGATGAATAGTGATTTTACTGTTCACAACAGCTAGTTTGTCGTTTTTGGGTTTTAATTAGCGTAAATTCGTAATCGTAATAACTTATCCGTTTTAATCCCGATTTTTGTCACACCCCGTAAATTCCCGGTTAGTATTCCGACCCACTCCGGTCACCTACTTTAAATTTTATTCGTTGCGTTTAAATCTGACAGTTTACCGAGGAACTAAACTGCGTAAAAATTGAGAAACGCCTGTCCATTTATCTTAAGTATTGGATCATCGTATAAAATCTACAGTATAGATCCCCATGTATTAATTCCTTCTGTTTCAATCGTCTATGTGAACTTGAGTAGTGATCGCCTGATTAAGTTCAAATGTATTGTTGACTGTTATAAAATTTCTATATGATAGAACACTTATAACAAATTTTTACACAACAAATTTTCATCCTTTTTAAGCCTTAAGTTCACTTAAAACCGGATCATATACCATCAATATATCAATTCTAACATCATACAATCACTATTATCAATGAATCTCGATCTAGCCACGTTCGACCCATATGAGATTGAAACCACATTAATTTCAAGATTTGCATGAAAGAAGTAACTAAACACTAATATACTTAAATATTATACCAATCCTTAACCCAAAACCATAACAAAATTTCAAGTTTTTAACCCATTTTCACTTTGTTTGACATCAAGAATCATTCGAAACCCATGAAGATGTTACCTCTTTCAGAACTATTAATGGCTTTAAGCTATCCACTATTGGTACTAAAACCTCTCACCATTTAATGAGTTTTTTGCAGGTTGTAGCGTGGTGTATTTCACTGTTGGGTGTTAGTAAGCCCTTAATCTTTTTTTCCATTTGTACACTTTGAAGGGATGCAATGTAAACTGACTTTTAGGGTTTATCGAGCAAAAAAATCATGATTGGGTCAAATTAAGGTGTATTGAACATCTTAACGAGAGTACCTTTAGTTTAGAGCTAGTTTTAACGTAATCTTGAGGTATTAAATCAACAATGGAGGATGATGGGTTTTATGTGAGTGTGTTTGTGGTTTGTGTGTGAATGAGAGCGGGCATGCGGGAGTTTATGTATAAATTCCTTTTTGGGTTTATGACATAATTGCCCCTAGGGTTTAATGATGTTTCTAGTTTCTTTTAAACTTTTCCTAAGGCAAACTACATTTCCCAAAATGCAAAACTAGCCCTAGGTTTTAGTCAAAAAGAAAAAAAAATCTCCATATTGCATTAACACCCCAACAAGATTAAACATATAGCAAATAAATGTCGATTGAGTTTGACATTTATCAACTCCCCGTTAATTATTCACCCAAAACCATTAAAACCTTTTCCGATTGACACGTTATTAATTATGAAGAAGATAATTTTGACAGTTTTTCCCCTCAACTAATGAACCGTTTTTCTTTGAAGAGCTATACATGATATGAGTTACCACCATCACTCGTCCGTTTCCTCTACCAGACGTTTCAACGTTTCCGGAGACATGCTTCTCATACTAAGATTTTCGATTAAGATGTTAAATCTATCTCGTGGTAAAGGTTTGGTGAATATGTCAGCCAGTTGGTATTCAGTCCGGACAAAGTATAGCTCCACGATTCCATTCTCCACTTGTTCCTTATGAAATGGTAGCGAACATCGATGTGCTTTGCTCGTGAGTGTTGAACATTGTTACAGCATAAGGCAATCACACTTTTGTTGTCGCAGTACAGAGGAATCTTATTGAATTGAAAACCATAATCTGTTAGCTGTGAACGCATCCATAGGATTTGAGTACAACACCCCAGATAAGGCAATATATTCAGCCTTTGTACTCGAGATGGCCGTGAACTTTTGCTTCTTGGACGACCAGCTAACAAGTTTGTCACCTAAGAACTAAGCGCATCTTGATGTACTACGTCTAGTGTCTTGACACCCCGCGTGGTCTGCATCTGCATATGCTGTTAGAGACATACCGGTAGGGGTGAGCATGGTGCGGTTTGGTGCGGTTTTTGACTAAAACTAAACCGCAACCGCACTTGCGGTTTCTACAAAAATAGAAACCGAACCGCACCACGGTTTGTGGTTTCGGTTTTGTGGTTTTTTTTTGGTTTTGTGGTTTTTGCTGGTTTTAACCGCACCGCACCATCACGTATGACTTATATAATACATGTGGGTTTTTGTGGTTTTTTGTTTACAATGTCGGTTTTTCAGTTATAACAACGCATATATATAATGTAAACACACACACCCCTTATAACTTATAAGAATATTAATGATAATATGTGGTAGAAGCCTTATAACACACATTAAATAATCAATGTGCCGTTTTCAGTTTTAAAAAATAAATATGCGGTGCGGTGCGGTTTTTGTGGTGCGGTTTTACGGGTAAAACCGCAACCGCACCGCAAAATGCGGTTTGTCTTTTTCTTAAAACTGAACCACGGGTTTTGCGGTTTTTGTGGTGCGGTTTTTTCGGTTTTACGGTTTGCAGTGCGGTTTTTGCTCACCCCTACATACCGGTATCCTTCGAGTACCAGAGACCCATGTTAATGGTTCCCTTAAGGTATCGAAAGATCCGTTTTACCGCTTGTAAGTGCTTTTCGATAGGCTTTGCCTGATACTGAGCACATAAGCAGACTGCATAGATAAGGTCAGGTCTACTGGATGTAAGATACATAAGGGATCTAATCATGCCACGGTAAAGTGTAGCATCAATTTGTTTTCCCTGTAGATCTTCATCCAGTTTACTTTTTTCTAGCAAGGGTGTGTCAACAGAATCAGTAGTATGCAAACCATATTTTTTAACAATTTTAGAAGCATATTTAGATTGGTTTATAAAGATGCCTTTGGGACTTTGAAAATTTTGCAATCCTAAAAAGAATGGCATCTGCCCCATCATTGACATCTTGAACTTAGTGGTCATCTGATTAGTAAACTCATTACACATGGCAGTATTAGTGGATGTAAATATTATATCGTCAACATAAATTTGTACCAGTAATAAGTCATTCCCAGCTTGCCGTGTAAAGAGTGTTAGATCCACTGCACCTTTAGAGAAATGTTGTGAAAGGAGTAAACTTGACAGCATGTCGTACCATGCACGTGGTGCTGGTTTGAGACTGTAGATAGCCTTTTTAATCTTGTACACATGCGATGGGTTGTCCTGATCAACATATCCTTCTGGTTAAGAAACGTAGACCTCTTCTTTAAGCTCGCCATTTAAGAAAGCTGTTTTGACGTCCATTTGGTAGATCGTCATATTCTTATGAGCAGCATATGCTACGAAGATACGAATGGCCTCAATTCTAGAAACTGGTGCAAATGATTCTTCGAAATTGATACCCTCTTCTTGTTTGAATCCTTGAGCAACTAGTCGAGCCTTATTCTTTAGTACCCCACCAGATTCATTTGTTTTGACCTTATAAATCCATTTGAGTTTAATCAAGAACACGTTATCTGGACATGGCACCAATTCCCAAACTTCAAGTCTTTCAAATTCATGGATTTCTTCTTGCATTGCATCGATCCATGATGGTTCGGTCATTGCTTGTTTGAAGTTCTTGGGTTCTACTGAAGTAAGGAAGGCATCAAAATAACACCACATGGCATCAGTTTTAAATACAGAGCGAGAAGGATCACCGATCACGTTTGTTATAGGATGATCCTTAGTCCATCTACCAAGGTGTTCAAATGGAGTGTGGATTTGTCTCACATTAGATGATGATCCTTGAGGAGTCGAGTCTTCATTAGGAGATTCGTTAAGTGGATCATCATGAAATGTTGGTGTTTTTGGTGATTCTTCAAAACCTTGAGAAATGATTGGAGACTGTACATGTTCTTGTGATGAAGGAATACTTGTTGATGGAGCATCCTGGTCAATGGAAGTTGACACAGGAGAATCAGCTAATACTTACAGCACTTGGAGTAGCAGTAGCTTCTTGAACTGGAGAAACAACAATTGATGGAGGGTTAAAAGTTATTCATCGAACATTGGTTGGAACAAGCGATCCTAATCATCTCTTATTGGTAGCAAGCAAGGTTGTTGAGAAACAGGATTTGAACTGAGTCCTATACTGGATGTACCAGGAGTCATATAATGAAAGCTGGGTCCTTAACTGAATTATTCAGAAGCCATTTTGACCATATGAAAAATTCATTCAACTTGGGACCATATTTGCTTTACTATTCCCCCTTCAAAAATTGCATATGGATTGTTCATTTTTTGATTAACCCAAGTGAGCTAAAATACTAGGTAATGTATGTTGATCCACTTGAATAAAATCCGAGCAATTTGTGAGAACATATTCATTGTGAAGGAAGGTCAAAAACAAGAAGAATTTCTCTTCTTGAAGATAAGGCGCACTAAACGTTATACACTTTTCTTTTCTTTAAGGAACGGGGCCTGAAGAGTTGTCTACAGACGAAATAGCAGTTCTTTTAATCATTTGTGTACATTTGAAGATGATCCTTGTAACAACTGGCAATTTTCGGAAATTTTAAATGACAATTTTTCCCTTTGACTTTTTAGGTCCGACTTGACTTTTTGACTTTTGATCTTTTATTGTCACATAAAAACGATTACCGCGTAACCAGTAAATTTTCAAAACATATTTAAATAATAAACCATATTTATTATTACATCTCTCTCATGTGCAAAGTTATTTTTAACTTATTTGACTTGAAAACGAAAAAGATATATGTTATCCCTAAGCTGACTTATCAAAAACGATAGCTAAATCACGTTTTCACGACTCGGACTCTAAAGCAATTTGATGTAAAACGATATTCCGGACAACTTTTTAGTTTCGCCCGAGACCCAAAAACAAGCAGAAGATGACCGAAATACCCTCACAAAATTTTAGAAAGAAGAACAACGCGTACCGACACAAAATAATTAAATTTATATTTAATTATCAAGATATTTAATAAATTATTTAACATTTTATTTCAAAAATGTTTATATAAAACGCGAATATTTAAGTTAAATTTCATTTTTCGAATAAAGTTTATTCGTGATACACAAATGAATAATAAACATTTTAAAATAAATGTTATAAAACATTTATGCAATAATAGTCGAGTGAATACTCAATTTCATAGGAAAAATCATTTCGAACGCAATGGCATGAAAAGAATAAACTGGCTTGGGGTGAAAAATATGAGTTTCAAAACTATGAGCTTAAATGCCGAGAAATAAAAATTAACAACTTTAACCTAGAATTAGAGAAAGTTGTTAAGGAAAGAGATGAGTTAAAATTAAAGATAGAAAAATAGGAAGAATCATCCAAGAATCTTGATGAATTACTCAACAGTCAAATGAGTGCTAGAGATAAAACTGGTTTAGGATATGGCACACAATTGAATGAAATGAGTAACAATTCTAAAACTGATAGTGAGATTAGTTTGAGTGTTTTTGATGTAAGATCAAGTGATGAAGAATCTACACCAGCAAATGATAGGTTTTCCAAAGCAGATGGGTATCATGTTGTTCCCCCTCCTATAACAGGGAACTTCCTAACCTCAAGAGCTGACATATCATTTGCAGGTCTAGATGAATATGTCATTAGAAAGAAAATCATTTAGTCAAAAACAACTTAGCTTAATGCTGACACTAGTAAATCTAAAACTAGTGAGACTGTAGGTAAAATAAATGAAGCAAATACTCAAAAACCTAAGACAGTCTATGAATCAGTTAACAGAGATAAAGTAATCATTGAGGATTGGAACTTAGATGATGAGGATAATGTATCTGAAGTGCAAACAGTTAATCCTGTTAAGACTAATGATCAAATTGGTCAAACTTCTAAGAAAGCAGGAATTGGATTTAAGAAAATAAAAGCTTTCTTTATCTGTAAGAGCACTGACCATTTGATCAAAGATTATGATTTTTATGACATAAAGGACGCCCCAGAACCATAAGCTAAAAAAATTGTGGTCATACTGGCCTATAGGGTTGGTCAATCAAATGTATGGGGTAATGCAAAAGGGGTAATCATCAAAAAAAATTCAAATTACCCTCATTTTAGAAAGACTTTTTTGTCCCCCATAGGAGTTCTGAACAAGAAAATTTTGATTTACTCCTGTTCAGAAAAATGAGAAAATAAAAGTTCATCAAAGTTCGTACTGCTAGGCCAGTGTACGCTAGGCTATTTGCTCCAAAATATAACACCAAACTAGTGGTGCTATTAGCCAATTTACCTAAGATGCGACAATGTAAGACCAAGAGGCTCATATTTTACCTATCAAGAAGTCTACTACACAAAACTTGCTTTTAAGACCAAAGACTTAAAAACAAGATATTTAAAACTTTTTAGGGTTCAAAATATGACTAATGCTGGGACAAGAGCAGTAATTATGACTGTTAAGGGTAATGATGGATATGACTTAAAAGTCAAGGTGGGTTATGGAGGCCTAAGGGACATTACTTGGGAATGGTGTTCCAATAGACTGTGGATATTCATGCTCAGAGGTTGAGTATAAATTTTTCCAACGTTGACCCAAAAGGGATTTCCATATCATGTAATGGCTTGGATCCCTAAGAGGATACTATTTCTCTTACTTTTGTGCAGAGGCAATCCAGAGGAATTTTGTTGCAGGATCATGCATGTGGTGGATAGTGTTGCTTAGCCATGATGACTAGGCAACAAAGCTTATTTTCAGACTATCAAGATTACAATGGAGGCTTTGTGCTTTTAGAAGTGATCCTAAATGACGGGGTAAGATAACGGGTAAAGGTTAAAATCAAAACCGCCATTTAGACTTTGATGATGTTGCTATGTAGATGAAACTTAAGTTTAACCTTTTTTTTTTCTGTCTCACAAAAAGTGTGATTAAGAAAAATAGTGTCTTTATATGAAGACTGGAATGCCTTATCCTGTCTCCTAGCTTTAAGCTTCTTGATGAAAGTCAAGTTGTACTTAGAGCTCCTAGAAAGGATGATGTGTACAGCTTAGACTTAAAGAACATTATTCCCTCTGGATGTATAACTTGTTTATATGCAAATGCAACAGCATATGAGTCTAAATTATAGCACAGGAGATTAGGTCATGTGAATTTCAAAAATATAAACAAACTTGTTAAAGGTCACCTAGTTAGAGGTTTACCATTCACAAAAGAAGTTTATGAATGACCACACTTGTGTCTGCCCTTTTGCAAGAAGGGTAAGCAACATAAGGGCCTCCTGTAAGGCCAAGTTGTAGAAAGAATCATCAGAAAGCCTAGAATGATCTTCATTATGGACTTATTTTGACCTGTCTCTATAGAAAGTATTAACAAGAAAAGGTAATGTTTAGTTGTGACTGGTGATTTCAGCAGATTTAGTTACGTATTTTTCTTAGCTACCAAGGATGAAACATCTGAAATCCTTTGTAAATTTATCATAGGCTTAGAAAACCAAAGTGACTATAATGTTAAAATCATTAGATGTGATAATGGGACAGAGTTTAAGAACCATGCTATGAATGAATTATGTGCTAAGAAAGGAATAAAAAGGGAGTTTAGTGTGGCTAAAACTCCATAGCAGAATGGTGTTGCAGAAAGGAAAAGTAAGACCCTAACTAAGGTAGCTAGAACTATGTTAGTAGACTCACTTTTACCTATCCCATTTTGGGTAGAGGCAGTAAATACTGCCTGCTATGTACTGAATACGGTATTAGTGACCAAACCTCAAATAAGACACCTTATGAATATTAATAGGTAATCACCTAGTATTGTTTTATGAGACTTTTGGGTTCCACCTTGACCATTTTAAACACCTTAGATTCCTTGGGCAAATTTGATGGGAAATCTGATGAAGGTTATTTGCTTGGATACTCTACCTCTAGTAAAGCCTTTAGAGTATACAACAAAAGAACTAAAAGGGTAGAAGAGAATATGCACATCAATTTTCTTGAAGATCAACCAAATGTGACAGGAACTGGTCCTAATTGGATGTTTGATCTTGATTTTCTCACCAATTCAATGAATTATATTCCTGTTAGTGTAGAAAATCAGGTTAATGTAGATGCAGGTACACACGATTCTTATGTTGCAGGTTCATCGGGAAAAGATAAAGGACATACTCAGGAATACATATTGCTTCCACTACAACCTCATAGAACAAGGATTCCAGTAGAATATGTTGCTCCAGCTGCACATGAAAAACCTTCTAAAAGTTCTCCTAAAGACAATAATGTACAAGATTCAGAAGATGTTACTAATGAGGAAGGACAACATCAGATGCCAGAAGATAAACAAGTCTTGCATGTTGATCTTGAGAATATGATTGCTCAAGAAGTGATTTACTAAAGCTCTGGATGATGCAACAAGACAAGCTTTTAAAGAAGAAAAGAGGAATATTGCATCTCAAAAGAAGGCAGCTCAGGCTACCAGTACTAACATACATAGTACTGTTAGTACTGCTACCACGCAATATGTTAGTGTTTAGTACTGATAGGCCATTTATTAGTACCGATAGGTCTAACACACCATATGTTAGTGCTGCTAGTACTCCCATAGGTACAAATGCTGGTGAATCATCATTTGTCTATCTTGGAGGAAAAATACCTATTGATGCATCTACTCTCCCTAATGCTGATTTACCCATTGATCCAAATATGCCTAACTTGGAAGATGCTTCTGATACTCTCTCAAATGATCGAATATTTAATGGAGCTTATGATGATGATGAAGATGTGGGTGCAGTGGCTAATTTCAACAACATGGATAACACCATTGTTGTCAGTCCTATTCCCACACTTAAAATTCATAAGGATCATCCAAAAGGACAAATTCTAGGAGATCCTACATCAGTAGTTCAAATAAGAGGGAAGATTCAAAAGGCTTCTTCAGCACAATAAGCCTTGGTAGGTTACATTCACAAACAGAATAGAACAAATCACAAGGATCATCAGAACTGTTTATTTGCATGTTTTCTCTCTCAAGAAGAACCCAAGACTTTATTACAAGCCTTACAAGATGAAAGCTGGGTTGAAGAAATGCAAGAAGAATTGCTTTAGTTCAAACTACAGAAGGTTTGGGTACTTGTTGATTTGCCATATAGGAAAAAGGAAATTGGCACAAAGTGGGTCTTCAGGAATAAGAGGGATGAGAGAAGTATTGTTGTGAAAAATAAAGCATGGATTGTAGCATAAGGGTTTAGACAGGAGGAAGGTATAGATTATGATGAGGGTTTTGCACCTGTTGCCAGAATTGAGGCAATTAGTTATTTTATCCTATATGCTCATTACATGGGATTTACTGTCTTACCAAAATGATGTTAAAAGTGCATGTGTCTTATGGCACGATTGAAGAAGTAGTGTAGAACATCACCTTCAGTTTTGTTGATCCTGCTCATCCAAATAAAGTCTATAAGGTATCAAAGCTCTATATGGGTCACATACAAGTCTCCCTAGAGCTTGTATGAGACACTTCTCTATCCTAATGGAAAAGTGTCATCCACAGAGGTAACCAAGACAAAACATTATGTATCAAGAAGAAAAAGCGAGACATTATGTACGTACAAGGTATGTAGATGACATAATTTTTGGTTTTACCAAACAATTCCTCGTGTATAAGTTTAAGAACGTATGCACAAAAGATTCCAATGAGTTTCCATGGAAACTCACATTCTATGGGACTACAAGTGAAGCAACATCTGAGAGATCTTTATTAAGACAGGATAAGTATGTAGCTGACATCTTAAAGAAGTTTGAATTTTTATCCATCAGAACAGCTACTACCGCCTATAGAGTCTAATAAACCCCTGTACAAGGATGAAGATGGTAGTGCCGATGTATATTACAACGTCGACCGGTCTATGATTGGATCCAAATGTTTAAGACTAGCATCAAGGCCAGACATCATGTTTGCTGTTTGTGCTTGTGCTAGATTTCAAGTCACTCCAAAAGTTTCACACTTAAATGCAGTAAAAAGGATTTTTAGGTATCTCAAACATCAACCCAAACTTGGTTTATGGTATCCTAGGGATTCACCTTTTGAACTAGAAGCTTACTCAGACAGTGACTATGGAGGAGCCAGCCTTGACAGAAAATCAACTACAGGTGGATGTCAATTTCTTGGAAGAAGATTGATATCTTGGCAATGCAAGAAGCAGACTATTGTGGCAAATTCTACTACTGAGGCAGAATATGTTGCAGCTGCTAATTTTATGGGCAGTATTAATGGTATCAAATCATATGAGGATAATGGTTTCAATTTCATGACACCGAAATCCATATTGATAAAGAGAGCACTATAAGGTGTTTATTAAGAATCCTGTTGGCGCCCATTCAGGACAAAGCATATTGAGATCCGATTCCCATTTTATAAGAGATTTATATGAGAATAGACTAATAGAGTTATCAAGATTCATAGTTGATTTAATGTTTGCAGAACCTTCTCACCAAGGATTTGATGTACACCAAAGGTTTAAACTTCTTAGTGTAAGCCATTGAATGTTAAACTGTACTCCCTTTGAGGGAGGTTAAAATTTGAAGTTTGTAAAGTTGTAGTGGAGTTACTTCTAGTTAAAATTAATACTGCTAGGATATTAATTCTGTAGTATGAAAAATAACTAGTATAGGTAACATAATGAGATTGTAGCACTTTTCTTGTTTATAACTAACTATTTTAGGATAAGCTATGGATTTAAGGATGGATAGAAGCTGTGCTGCAAATTCTTCTTATACATGGTCTGTAAGTACTAAGTACTAAAGTTAATTCTGGTAGTCTCATATAATTAATTCCTGGTATCTATTAGGTTGAATTCTGGTAGTCCTAGTAAGTTAATTCTGGTAGATTATATTATACTGTAGGCTAATGCTAAGGTCTCGTTAGGCTATTGATAAGTCTGTAGCTAATGTTAAGTCTGGCGGCTAATTAAGTCTGTAGGCTAATGTTAATCTTGTAAGATGATCGATTGGTGCCGGTGAGGGAAAATTGATTTTTCTTATATTACCGTTAGAGATTTTTACGGCGCATACTTCTAACATAGGTTTTCTATTTGGATAATTATGTGAATCTTGTCTTCAATAAGAAATATCTTGGGGGGTCTTTACTCAAAAGAAACTTTCTTTTACACACGGGTCCAAAAAGAAAACCAAGTTATTTAATCGTACAAATACAATTTCCCTCCGTCTCGTCGATGGTTATCGTTGGGTTTAGACGTGGATGTTCGCAGCATTATGTTTAATTCACACAGGAACGAGATCAAACCCTTGAAGCGAATATAATTTTAAATACTTTACACACAAATATTGAATACCAACCCCAAGGTCCATTACAGGTCCCACTAAAGTACACTGACACACAATATCACCCTAGTCGTGCATTCGCCCTGCCATTAATCCCCCACAGCCCGATGAATGTAAAATCCACCGGTCTATAGCAGCAAACTCCAACCAGGAACCCTAGACACTCCGGTCATGCCATAACCCCCTCCACCACCTCCTCGACACATTCCTTAACCACGGACCCCATGGTTCCCGAACATGTCCCATCACCAGCCCCCCTACCGCCCCCAAGCACCCTCACCTCCCCCCATCAACTGCCACACACACACACCCTCGACACCACAACCACGACCATTACCATTCCACCACCAATACCTCGCTACCCCCAACCCCCAGTTCCTCATGTCCTTTCCCCCCCCCCACCCCACCAAACACACCAACAGCATCCCCAAACAATTCAAGCTCAACCTCCTCCCAATTTTAGCCAACCACTCCAGTCATTGTCCCCTAAACCCCTAAAAAATTCCCCCGCCAAAACCCGCCCCACTACCCCATTCCATAACACCATCCCAACACAAAACCCCCCATGCAACCCTCCCCCCTACCACCATGGCATTTCCACCCAAATGGGAGACACCACATGACAAACACCCACAATCATGACAATAATCCTAACAACAGACTCACACATCCCAACGTGTAAACACTACCATAAACACTCCCCCAGCAAAAATCATTTCCTTTAACCATCCCCACTCTCTACCACCCACCCATCCAAAACCCCCAGACACCCCCGTAAAAAACAAATCACCCCCCAAAAAAAGTGGTCACATCCCCTTCGCATCCCCACAACTGCCTCAATACTGCCCCCCCCAATTATGGACCACCCACGCATAAAGCCCCCGAAGACCCCTAGCTGAACCTGCCGCTTTTTCAAAAGACCCACATGCATCATCAAAATAGCAGAGCCAAGTCATGCTAACACTTCAGAAGCTGGCCAAGCTAAGATAAGGACCTTGAGCCTCACAGGCACCAGTTTCCGTGCCTCCGCCCCCGTAGCTCTCAGCAGAACCCACATCCCTCTTCACCCATTGTCAGCCCTACACCCTCCCCCAACCTCTCCAACCACTCCCTCCAGTGCAAACCTCCCTCCCCCCTCTCATACACCACATCAATCTCACCCGACCTTCATTTCCTCCACCTACCAACCAGCTCACCTCAAACCCCCTTGGACCCACCAACACGTCACCTTTTTCTACCCACCCCACATACCATCCACCCTTGCCCCTCGGTCCCACATCCGCCCCAAAACCGCTCACGTGGACCAACCACCGGCCGAGCAGATGCCCGACAGCCCCTGTCCCCGCTCATAATCACGCACAATCCACCGATATGTGAGTGCCCAGCACAATGCCACTAAGGCGACACTCGCTGCACACCGACAAAGAAAACATCTGGAACTGCAGTTGTCACACTCTAGTAATTATAAACCAAGGGATAATATCAACTGTGGACCCAGTACCATCCACAGAAAGACCCCCAAGGTGGACATCTCTTAATCACCGGTGTTAAGAACCATCACACTGGAGTATAAAACAGGAAATAGCTATGGTCCTCAGTACATTTGTAATACGAATCCAAAAAATGAAAGAGAAGTAAACGAATAAAAACAGATTTTGTCACACCTACAAAAGCTACAGGGAGGCCTCAGGAAGAAGATATCATCCTACAATCTTAGGAGGCAACCAAAACATTGTCACAGGTAGCTCTTAGGGTTTTAGCAAGGTACAAACAACTGATAATGGCAAGAGAAATCGGAAGGAGAGCAAAGTCAAATGGCTAAGAATATTACAATGGATTAGTATGCTGAAGAAGAGATTATACTGGTAGAGAAGAAAATTAATATTGGAAAAGAAATGTTAGTACTGGTAGAACTTAAAGTTTGATTCTGGTACACAAGTAAAAGAGTTACCCAGGGAAGGAAGTCTTCCCATGGTTGAAAGAGATATCACCAGCTACTCACAAATACTAAAGAACAAATAAGGACAAGAGAAGCGGATTGGAAGAGGCTATAAAATAGCAAGCTCAAATGGATGAAGAAATGCAAAGCAGATACATTAGATGAAATTGGTAGCCAAAAGAATTGCATGAAGAGAAGCATTATCATAACAACAAAAGAAAAAGAAAATCTCAAGTTTATAATTGAAGCTCAATTTAACAAAAGAGGGAAGAATTGGGATGCTAATAGACTAAAAAGCTAGAAGCAATGCAGAGATGACAAAAGATGTGTTGGGAAGATTTGCCAAAACAAGGACTTTGCAAAAAGAATGGTAATATGGTGAATCAAAGAAAGAAAACACTTTACAAGGAAAGAAGCAAAGGCAAAGAGAAATAAACCCAGACCTTCAGACATAGTTGAGAATCTAACATGTCAAACTATCTGAAGAATCAAGGAACTTGGAGCTTATCTCAGTTAAAGAAGTTCAGTTTTGAAGAGATTAAAGACGAGGTCTGATAAGTTATGTTCAGCAATTGGACACATTTGTTCCTATGGATTTTGAAGCTACAAAGGCAAGATTGAAAAGATATAGAGAAGAGCTTCAGACAACAACTTCAAAGAAACAAAAGATTGATGATAAAGATGTTCCAGCTATAGGAGAAAAAGTTGTTGAAGTGAAGGAAGAAGAGCCAGTAAAAAGAACAGGAAAAAGAAAGAAGCAAAAGGCTAGGATAGGTATAAGTGTTGACAAGAATGCACAAGGAGATTCAGAGACTGATAAAGAGGAATCAGTGGAAGCTATTAATCCTACTCCTTTGCTACAAACTCTAAAATAGTGTGTTAAATATGGAAAATATTCAGCAAGGACAAAGAAGTATTATCAGATATGAGAGCAAATGAACTGATACAGTCACAGAGCTTTGGAGCTATGATTAAATACTTCACAAGAGAGGATCTTATAGAGTTGTATAGGTTGGTAATGCATAAGTATGGGAACGAATAGGCCCTAAGATAGCTTATGGACAGAGTGCTTGGAGTGACCTAAAGGACTATGTTTGATCCACCTCTCAATAAAGATGCTATTTGGAGCTTACCACTTCAACAAAATGATAATTAATTGGAGGTACTATCCTAATTGTGTAGTACATTGCCTAACATTGGAGGCATCTACTATATATATGTTAGCAGATAGGAAATATCCTTTGTCAAAAGATGCTTGCCAAGTGATGCTAAAGATGAAGCTTCTAGATGGAACAATGGATGAAGTTTGTATCAACTCTTAAAGATAGTGAGAAGCAAGTTGGGATTAAAGAAAGTGCTTGATCTCTCATAGTGCAGTGAGCGTGTTTTTTTGGAAACTAAGGACTATAATGGAATGAGAAGGGTTTTGGTGTTGGTTAACCACCACACAACAAATGGTCCTAAGTTTACCGATGCTTAATAGGCATAAGAACTGGCTAGTCCAAAGCAAACGGTTTTGGTAAAGAGAATCTCCACACCGTTAATGGTTGACATTTTACCAAAAATTGTATGGTAATCAATGCACCATAGTATTGTACTAAAGCATTGGCTACTCCAGAGCAAACGGCTACTAGTAAAGAGAACTCAAATCTGTTGATAGCTGATAGTTTGCTAAAAAAACTTATAAGTTTAATCAATGTACTTAGTTATTGCAATAGAAGCATTGACTAGTCCATAGCAAGACGGCTCACGGTAAAGACAATCCCAAATCCATTTGAGGCTGGGTATATTGCACAAGAACTACAAAGCCAACTTAGTTTGGATGTGCTGTGTAGCTGTGATTAAAGAGAAGACAAATACTAAAAGAAAAAAGAAGCTAAGGACTTAAAGAAATGTTTGGATACAATCCTCAAAAGCCAAACTGAAGAAAATTAAAGAAACTTGAAGTTAACAAGTGAAGTTCAAGTTTAGGGGAGGATTGTTAGGAATTTTGTATAACAGACTTAATTCTGTTAGTGTATTATAGTTAGTTATGCTAGTTACATAGTTAGTACTGGTAGAAGGATTATCGTAGTTAGTACTGGTAGTGGTTAATAGTTAATACTGCTTGATGTAATATTAAGTCTGCTTACGCAAAAAATTAGTTAAAGTTAAAGATATCATGAGATATTTTAGAAAAGGATATGCATTATCTTTATACGCTTTTGTAAAGCCCATTAGGGTTTTCCTAATCTAGAAAAGGAACCCTAAGGCATGTTAGTAGATATAGTTCTACACAAGGAACAAGAATCGAATTAGAAATCATAGTTTGTAATCTGTAACCTAGGCAGATTCAAAGTTTAATATAAAAGTTCTTTTGTAGTATTCATTATTGTTCTTCTTATCATTATTGATTAGATTCCGCATAATTAATAGTGTTTACTCAGTGTTTCAATATTGTTGCTTTAGAAGTATCTAAAGGAGCAAACTCTTGCTAGCAGAAGGTTAATCTATTCTAAAATGATCCAAACAAAATTCATTCCCAAGCTGTAGTCTTAGCACTAAGGCATTTACAGAATTGATGGCTAAGTAATTTCCATTGGGATGAAAAGATGAAGCTTTATAGATGTAAGCTTTTGTGTAAGAATTTTCATACCCTACTAGTGTCAGCTATTCAAAAATTAACATCATATTTGCAGCCATTCATCCCCTTAGCATCTTCTAAACATAAGATCACTTCTTACAACACTTCTCAGTGATGATCACACCTCTCTATATCAACTAGGGCTTGTATCTGACGTTCCCCATTAACTGTCTTAACCTTGGCAGTTGCCCAGAACTGTTCAATACATGTAGTATAGATGGTTGGATTCACCGTTAGCGCATATCTGATAGAACTTGCATTCAGAAAATCAATGATTTGTTCAAACCCCCTCACTTTCTTCAGGTTTATCTAAGAATGCGACTAGATTAATGTGTTTAGCTAAATTATTGGGGTCGACATTGTGATGGGTTTTGAGGATTAAAGATGAAATTGAGTTAGGGTTTATGATTAGAGAGTATATCAAAGTGAATAACCGATGCGTAATGAAGTGATTGAAACCTTTATATTCCGAAGTATTTATTAAATCACCATCAACAGCATTAACTTGACTGACAACAATAGTTAAGCCTAACAGTATAACTGAAACTAACATATAAGTTTATGACTAGCAGAATTAACTAATACTGGCAGCAGTAAGTTTAAGCTTAGCAGCATTAACTAATACTGGAAGCAGTTAGTTTAAGCTTAGCAGCATAAACTTTGATACACCGGCATTAACTCTAATTTCATTCCAAAAAGCATTTCCATCATGAATTTTGACTCTCACAAGCTCTCTTTCTGTTTTTAATCTCATAATATCTATCATTTCTTTTTCTCACCAATTATCTCTATCTGTTTTTATATCACACAACTCTCTTTCTGTTTTTCAGCTCACTATATCTCTTATTTCTTTTTCTCAACCAAATCACTCTATATCTATCTGTTTTTATATCATATAGCCCCTTTCGAGACATTTGGTAACAAAATTTCCATCAATTCCTTTTAGTTTCTTGCTGTCCTCCCAACTTCCAAGTAATGTTTACTCTTGAGAGCTGTTTGATCATTAGACTGTTTAGAATGCATCCTCAAACCCTAATTTAGCTTCCTACATCCCCAATATGTATCTTGGCACCTAGGACCACTACCTGAATCAGTTCCCTGAGAAAAGATTCATTAATGTGGCCATGGGATTAGGTCCTATTATGTAACCACTGTCCTACTCTGCTATCTAAAGCTTGAAGTAGTAGTGGCAGAGCCCATTCCATTCTGTCTTCCCATAAGACGACCCTCCCGAGATCGCATAAGAGAAAAGGACTCTATCAACGGGTGGAATGGCCCCCAAAAATAAAAAGTAAACCCCAAAGCACCATAGCAACCCCCCTCCTTCCCACCGAATCAAAACATACAACAAATAAAGAAATCCCCATAGTTTTTCCACAGACAAGCGAAGGTTAATAAGTCTCCGTCCCAATTAAAGACCAAACACTATATTAAAACGCTTCCCAAAAGCCTTCCCCAATCAACAGCAATCAGATACGGAATACAATCCCTTTATCCAAGATAACAGGTACCCGCCGGTTCCCACAAAGTATAAAATAAAAATATAACTCCCTACAAATCCCACAAGAAAAATACCCTCCCAAGTCCCATCCACTTCCCAGCCACAATATAAAAAAAAAACAGGACAACGAAAACAAAAACATCCCAAAAACAAGACGAGAAAAGGAAGACCACATTGACCTCCACTTCAGTAAAACAAGACAACAAAACAATCCCGATCAAAACAAATGGACCCCCCTCCAGAGCCCCAAGAACGACCTACAAACAAAACCAAAATGCCCGCAAAAATCCAAGAGAATGAGAGAACTACCAGAAATCCCAACCACAAACCCCCAAAACAGAAAATCCCCCAAAAAACCCTATCCCAATAATTCCCAGAAAAAAAACCCCAAACCGAAACAAAAAAGTCCCCCCACAATAGCCACCCAGCACCAAGAAACCCTACCAGAACACCAACAAACCAAAATAATCATCCAATATCCAAAACAAAAGGCAACAACCCACCCAAAAAAAACCATCAACAAGAAAGCTCTCAATTCCCAAAAACCCAAAATCCCAAAAAAACCACACAAAAAACAAACAAACAACTAAAAGCCCACACCCTAAAAAACTAAGAAACATAAAAAAACAGGATCCCCGCATCCTCTCACCCCTATGAACATCCCCCACAACCCCAAACGCCCACTAAACAAACATAATTTATCATATTCCCATCATCCCAAAGGGGCAAATCGAAAGAACCCCCCCATTCCACCTACCTCACCCCACATGTCCCCCACAGAGAACAATAAGCCCACCAAAAAGACACCCCAACAAATCTCCGGTCCCGGCGGAAAAGACGACCAGGCCACCCCAAGGGAAAACAAACCCTTCCCATAAAAAAAATACTAAAAACCCACAAAGCATTCACCCCTGACAAAAATCAAAAAACAAGACCTACAGAAAAACCGAAGAGTCAAACACAGAGTGCCATGCATAAATTTCTCCTTTATGACAGTCTTCATCTAATATACATGGGAATATGTCCACTAGACTACGATATCTTAGTGCCCTTTTTTTGCTTTTCCCTAGGTTTTTGAGTCTTTTTTGTTAAGATAATGATGGAACAGTGATTGGTCAAAGATTATATAGTGAGACATTGGGATGTGTGTTGGGGCTCAGTGGGATTTCCTGACCCTTCACCCACTTCTGCTTGATTGGTTTAACATTTTTAATTTTGACAACAATATGAAATGCAACTAGCAGCATTAAGTATACTTACCAGTAGTAAGTTACTCTAACAACACTAACTTGAATTTCATCCTTAGCTGCTGTTCCATTCTATTCCAAATATCCTTTCATTATCAATCACGCTTCCATCATAAACCCCCCTCAATTAATACTTCAGAAGTTAAGCAATTCTAATACTTGCAATCAATATAAATACTGCTAACATCAATGACCTTTGTGAGTAAATCAGACAACATTGTGATCAGTGTGAATCTTGATCACTTAAATCATCTCTCCTCATATGAAACCTTGATAAAGTGATGTCGTCATCTCAGGTGCTTAGTCTTTGAGGAAACACTGGATTCTTAACTATGCAGATGGTGCTTTCATTGTCAATGAAAATCTTGGTATTCATGAAATTGTATCCATAATCCAGCATTTAATTTTGAATCCATAACACCTATCCACAACAACTAGATGCAGCTACATATTCTGCTTCAGTAGTAGAGTTGGCAACTATAGTTTGCTTTTTACATTGCCATGAGATCAATCTTCTCCCAAGAAATTGACACCCTCTTATTGTGATTTCCTGTCAAACTTGCACCAGCATAGGCACTATCAGTAAATAGCTTCCAAATTAAATGTTATTCCTTAAGGATACCAAGGCCCAATTTTAGGTTGACCTTTCAAGTATCTAAGATACTCTCATAGCAATTAAGATTGTGAAACTTTAGGTGTGACTTGAAATCTGCACAAGCACATAATAGCCAATATTAAATCAGCCTTGAAGCGTTAGGGTAACACAATGATCCAATCATTGATCTATATAAGTGAACATCAACATCTTCAGCTTCTGCATCTTTGAGCAATGGCTTTGAAGTCTCCATAAGAGTACTTGCTGTCTTCACAGTTGAAAAACCAAACTTCTTCAAAATTTCATCCACATACTTGTCCTGACTGATGAAAATCCCATCATCTTTCTAAGTCCTTGCATCCTAAAGAAAAAGCCAAAGCTTACCTATAGAACTCCATCTGAAACTTCTTGTGTATTCATATCCTCAAAATCAGTGCGATAAACCCTTCTAGTAGATCCAAAAATAATAATCATCTACATATACTGATCTATAGAATATATTATTTTTGGATCTACTAAGAAGGGTTTATGCACTGAGTTTGAGAAATTAATACACAAGAAGTTTCAGATGAGTTCTATAGGTAAGCTTGCTTTCTTCTTAGGACTGCAAGTGACTTAGAAAGATGATGGGATTTTCATCAGTCAAGACAAGTATCTGATGAATTTTGATAAGAAGTTTAGGTTTTTCAACTGTGAAGACAGCAAGTACTCTTATGGAGACTTCAAAGCCATTGCTCAAAGATGTAGAAGCTGAAGATGTTGATGTTCACTTATATAGATCAATGATTGGATCATTGATGTACCTAACAGCTTTAAGGCCTGATATAATATTTGCTATATGTGCTTGTGCAAGATTTCAAGTCACACCTAAAGTTTCACATCTTCATGCTATGAAGAGAATCTTTAGATACTTGAAAGGTCAACCTAAATTGGGCCTTTGGTATCCTAAGAACTTACCATTTAATTTGGAAGCTTATACTGATAGTGACTATGCTGGTGCAAGTTTAGACAGAAATCCAACAAATAAAGGGTGTCATTTCTTGGAGAAAGCATGATCTCATGGCAATGTAAAAAAGCAAACTATATTGCCAAATCTACTACTGAAGCAAATATGTAGCTGCATCGAGTTGTTGTGGATAGTGTTATTGATTCAAAATTAAATGCTGGATTATGTATACAATTTCTGAATCCAAATTTTCATTGACAATGAAAGCACAATCTGCATAGTTAAGAATCCATTGTTTCACTCAAAGACTAAGCACATTAAGATTAGACATCACTTCATTAGGGATTCATATAAGAAGAGATTAATTCAAGTGATCAAGATTCACACTGATCACAATGTTGCTGATTTACTCATAAAGGCATTTGATGTTAGCAGATTTCAGTATTTGATTGCAAGTATTGGAATGATCAACCTCTGAAGTATTGATTAAGGGGAAGTTAATTATGAAGTCTTGATTAATGAAAAGATGTTTGGAATGGAATGGAACAGCAGCTAAGGATGAAATTCAAGTTAGTGCTGTTAGAGTGACTTACTACTGGTAAGTATACTTAATGCTGCTGGTTGAATTTAATAATGTTATCAAAATTCAAAATGTTAAACCAATCAAGCAGAAGTAGGTGAAGGGTCAGGAAATCCCACTGAACCCCAACACACATCCATAACTGTCTCACTATTTAATCTTGAACCAATCACTATTCCATCATTATCTTAACCCAAAAAGACTAAAAAACCTAGGAAAGCTAAAAGGACCACTAAGATATCTCAGTCTAGTGGACCTATTCCCCTTGTAACAGATGAGACTGACATTAAGTAGTGGGAAGACAGAATGGAAAGGGCTGCCACTACTACTTCAAGCTTAGAAGCAGAGTAGGACAGTGGTAACATAAATAGGACCTAATCCATGGCAACAATTAATGAATCTTTTCCTCAGGGAACTGATTCAGGTAGTGGTCCTAGGTGCCAAGATACCATATTGGGGGTGTAGAAGCTCAAATTAGGTTTGAGGCTGCATCTAAAACAGTCTAATGATCCACCTCTCTCAAGAGTTAACATACTTGGAAAGTGGGGGACACAAGAAAACTAAAGGAATTGATGGAATTTTGTACCAAACTGTCTGAAAGGGCTCTTGATATAAAAACAGATAGAGTGAATTGGTGAGAAAAAGAAATAAGAGATATAGTGAGCTGAAAACAGAAAGAGAGTTGTGTGATATAAAAACAGATAGAGATAATTGGTGAGAAAAAGAAATGATAGATATAAATGAATATAAAAACAGAAAGAGAGCTTGTGAGATACAAAATTCATGATGGAAATGCCTTTTTGAAGAAATGTGAGTTAATGCGTGTATCAAAGTTAATGCTGCTAAGCTTAAACTTACTGCTGCCAGTATTAGTTAATGCTGCTAAGCTTAAACTTACTGCTAAACTGCCAGTATTATTAATTCAGCGTTGGCCATAAACTACTAACTGTTATTTATAGTTAATACTGTTAGGCATAAACTAATGTTGTCAGATCAAGATTTAATGCTGTTGAGGGTGATATTAATAAATACTTCCGATTAAAGTTTACATCACTCCATTCGATCGGTTTTAACTTTGAAATATTTTTCTATTTAAATCATAAACCCTAACTCACTTCATCTTTAATCCTTAAAGCATCACAATTCTACCCCAAAATTCCTGCATAAAAACACATAATCTAGTCGCATTCTTAGATAAACCTGAAGAAAGTGAGGGGTTTGAACAAATCATTGATTTTCTGAATGCAAGTTCTATCAGATATGCGCTAACAGTGAATCCAATCATCTATACTACATGTATTGAACAGTTCTGGGAAACTACCAAGGTTAAGACAATTAATGGGGAACGTCAGATACAAGCCCTAGTTGATAAGAAGAGGGTGATCATCACTGAGAAGAGTGTAAGAAGTGATCTTATGTTAGAAGATGCTAAAGGGACTGAATGCCTGCCAAATGATGTAATTTTTGAATAGCTAACACTCATAGGGTATGAAAATCTTACACAAAAGCTTACATTCTATAAAGCTTATTTTTCATCCCAATGGAAATTTCTTATCCATACAATTCTGCAATGCCTTAGTGCTAAGACTACAGCTTGGAATGAATTTTGTTGGATCATTTTACTGAATAGATCTAAACCTTCAGCTTGCAAAGAGTTTGCTCCTTTAGATACTTCTAAAGCAACAATATTGAAACACTGAGTAAACACTATTAATTTAAGAGCGGAATCTAATCAATAATGATAAGAAGAACAATAAATGAAAACTACAATAGAACTTTTAATTAAACTTTTGAATCTGCCTAGGTTACATATTTACAAACAAGGTTTCTATTCGATCTCTGAACTTGTTAGAACTATATCTACTAAACCATGCCTAGGGTTCCTTTTATAGACTCAGGAAACCCTAATGGGCTTTAACAAAACGCGTATAAAGATAGAATCTATCCTTTCCTATAATATCTCCATGCATATCTTTAACTTAACTAATTTTGCGTAAGCAGACTTAACTATTACATAAGCATATAACTATTTACACTACCAGAACTACTACGATAATCCTTCTACCAGTACTAACTATGTAACTAGCATAACTAACTATAATACACTAACAGAATTAAGTCTGTTATACAAAATTCCTACAATCCTCCCCTAAACTTGAACTTCACGTTAACAATCAGTTTCTTTAATTTCTTCAGTTTGAGTTTTTTGAGGATTTATCCAAACATGTCTATCAGTCCTTAGCTTCTTGTCCTGTTAGTATTTGTCTTCTCTTTATCACAGCTACACACAACATCCAAACTAAGTAGGCTTTGTAGTTTTTGGCAAACTACCACCATCAATGATTTGATATGTCTTTACATGAGCCGTTTTCTATGGAACTAAAGTCAATGCATCAATGCAATTAACCATGGTACATTGATAACCTTACTAGTTTTTAGCAAACTAACAACCATCAACGATTGAGTCCTTTACTAGTAGCCTTTGCTCTGGAGTAGCCAGGCTTAGTACAATACTATGGTGCATTGATTACCATACAGTTTTTGGTAAAATGTCAACCATTAACGGATTTGAGAAGTCTTTACCAAAGCCGTTTGCTTTGGACTAGCCAGTTCTTATGCATATTAAGCATGGTGAACTGATAACCATTTGTTGTGTGGTGGTTAGCCAACACCCAAACCCTTCTCACTTCCATTATAGTCCATAGTTTCTAAAAAAACATGCTCACTGCTACTGAGAGACTCATCACTTTCTTATCCCAGCTTGCTTCTCAATCATCTTTAAGAGTTGATAACAATTTTCATCCATTGTTCCATCTAGAAGCTTCATCTTTAGCATCACTTGGCAAGCAATCTTTGACAAAGGATATTTCCGATCTGCTAACAAAAATAATAGTAGATGCCTCCAATGTTAGGCAATGTACTACATAATAAGAAGTACCTCCAATTAATCAATCTTCTTGAAGGGTAGAGTCTCCAAATAGCATCTTTATTGAGAGTGATCAAACATCGTCCTGAGGTCACTCCAAAGCACTCGTCATAAGCAACTTCGGGCCTATTGTTCCATACCTCTGCATTACCACCCTTACATCTCCTATAAGATCCCTCTTGTTAAGTCTTTAATCAAGCACCAAAGCTCATTAGACTGTATCAGCTTCATTGCTCTCATTTCTGTAAAATACTTCTTTGAACCTTGCTGAACATATCTTTCCCATTTACCACAATATTAGATTTTGTAGCCAAGGATAGGAATCATAGCTTCCACTGATTCTCTTTATCAGTCTCTGAATCTCCATGGCATTCTTGTCAACACTTATACCTATCCTACGCCTTTTGCTCTTTCTTATTCCTGTTTCTTTTTACTGGCTCTTCTCCTTCACTTCAACCAACTTTTTCCTCCTAAAGCTTGGAACATCTATATAATCAATCTTTTTGTTTCTGAAGTTGTTGTTCTGAAGCTCTTCTACTATATCATTTCAATCTTGCCTTTGGTAGCTTCAAAATCCTAGAAACAAAAGTGTCAATCTGCTGACCTAACTTATCAGACTCTCATTTAATCTCTTCAAACTAACTTCATTAAACTGAGAAAGCTTCCGAAGTTCCTGATTCTTCAGATTGTTTGAACATGAGATTCCTCACTATGACTGAGTCATGGGTTTATTTCTCTTGCCTTAGTTTCTCTTTCCCTCTGTAAAGTGTTTCTTCTTTGATTCACCATATCACCATTCTTTTGCAAAGTCTTGTTTAGGCAAATCCTTTCCCAACACATCTTTTGTCAACTCTGCATTTGCTTCTAGCTTAGCTCTAATAGCATCCCAATCTTCTTTAGTATAATATTGAGCTTCAAATAAACTTGAGCTTTTCTTTTCTTTTGTTGTTCTGATAATGCTTCCTTTTCTGCAATTCTTTTGGCTACCATTTCATCTAAATGAATCTGCTTTGCAACTTCTTCATCCATTTGAGCTTGCAATTTTATAGCCTCTTCTAATCCAGCTTCCTCTTATCTTATTTGTTCTTTAGTTTTGTGAGTAGCCTGGATATCCTCTTTAACCATTGGAGCATTTCCTTCCCTTTGACCCTTTTACTAGCTGTACCTGAATCAACTTTAGTACTTACCATTACTAACCGCCTTCAATACCAATATTAATTTCTTCTCTACTAGTATTAATCTCTTCTTCAGCATCCAATCCAATATTAATATTTCTTAGCCACTGACCTTGCTCTCCTCCTATATCTCTTTCCCTTATCAGTTGATTTTACCTTGCCAAACACCCTAAGAAGCAACCTTTGACAATGTTTTGGCTGCATCTAGATTGTAAGGACTGATATTCCTCTTCCTGAGCCTCCTGAAGCTTTTGTAGGATTAACAAAATCTGTTTAACTCTCTTCATTTTCATGGATTCTCTACCAAAGAAACTCAGGACCATCCATCAATTTCCCCTGAATATCCTCCCCAGAATCCTCTGGTTCATCACCCTTTTTGATTAAGATATACCACCTTTTGTGTCCTTTCTTTTTAAAGCCTTTTTCCAGAATCTTTAACCCTTTTAACAAGTGCGACTGCCTTTCCATAAGTTATCTTTGTCTGTTGCAGCTCTGTCTCCAAAGTTTCAATTCTGGTCACCAACTTAGGTACAATATCTATCAATTCTTTAAGTTGCATACTGTCCTCATCACTTCCTGATGTATTACCTTTAGGGAGAGGTGCTTCATAGGACCTAGAGGATGAGTAAGGAGGTGAGGAATAATGTGTGATTGATGTGGTGAATTAGTGTTGATTGATGAGGCCGAATGAGGTGGTGATTGATAGGTGAATGAGGTGGGTATTTCATGGAGGGGGTAGGGATGTGGGATGGGAAGTGGATCAACAGTGGTGATGGGGTTCAGCTGGTGTGCGATTCCTCACCTGGATCCATAGCTGCACCTGCCAACAAGAGCAGCAATGTACAAAATCCCTGCATAACCTCTTTTCATGTTTGCAAAAATCTTTTGGTCAAAAAGTGGGGCTAAATACCTTCCTTATTTTCAGTTGAATATCCAAAATAATTTGTAAAAACCTTGATACATTAAAATTTTTGTAATTACCTCTATTGTATGAACATCCCATCAAAATCATTTTAGAAAAATTATAAACCCGCTATTGCTAGATAGACAATTAATGCAGTAGAAATATTACTCACCGAAATGATCCCAATCCTCTAGACTTGGGCTTATCTGTAAAAATAATGGATTAAGAAATTTCCATTAGGGTGTAAAAATTCTTTTCCAAAAAAGTTAATTGCCCTCAGTAACATACCCCAATGTGCTAATCCAGCATAAAATGTCAGCATAGATAAATTATGTATTTTGTTGCCATCTGCCAATTGAAGTTTACTTCCCTGACAGATGCCTCATAATATTATAACTCTTAGATTCCTATAGATGCTAGTAATTGTTGAGTCATATTAGCAAGTGTTCGACAGTGCAGTTTGCCAGAACTGTTTTGACCTAGGGAGTCCATAGATAGTAGGAATATGAGTTAAGGCATACCTGAGAGATGTTACCTTTAAGAAATCTACTACCTTAGTAAAACCAACACTTTCATTTGTTATTTCTTCAGGAAACGACAATGTTATGCTTGTCCTGAGTACTTTAGATTGGCATATGGACCTTGTGATGAACAAAAATTTGTAAGAATATTAAATTCTAATCCATGGGTTTGATTCGAGAGAATTACGAAGTGTGGTAGAGAGAGGGAAATTGAATTTTTCATTAATAACAAGGTTTCTATTGGACGTGTGTATAAGAAGTTTCTTTAGAGTAAAGAAAGATATTTTATTATTGAAGACAAGTTCAGTAATTATCCAAATTGAAAACCTATGTTAGAAGTATGCCAGTAAAAAATCTCTAACGGTAATATAAGAAAAATCAATTTTCCCTCACCGGCACCAACGATCATCTACCAGACTTAACATTAGCCTACCAGACTTAACATTAGCCTACCAGACTTAACATTAGCCTACCAGACTTAACATTAGCCTACGAGACTTAGCATTAGCCTACCAGTACTAATATAATCTACCAGAATTAACTTATAGACTACCAACTTAACCTATAGACACCAGAATTAACTTATAGACTAACCAGAATTAACTCTCTACTTAGTACTTACAGACCAAGTATAAGAAGAATTTGCAAGCACACTTCTATCCAATCCTTAAATCCATGCTTATCCTGAAATAGTTAGTTAAAAACAAGAAAAATGCTACAATCTATTATTAACTATAACTAGTTATTTTCTAACTACCAGAATTAATACCCTAGCAGTATTAATTTTAACTAGAAGTACTCACTACACTTTACAAACTTTACAATTTTAACCTCCCCTCAAATGGAGCTACAGATTTAATATTCCAATGCTCACCACTAAGAAGTTAAACTGCTACATCAAAATCCTTTGGGTAGGGGTCCTCAACATTATAATCAATATGAATCGTGATAACCTCTATTAGTCCTATTCTCATAACAATCCTAGAAAATGAATCAATCTCAATATGCTTGGTCCTTGAATGAGCAACAGGATTCTTAATGACACTTATAGTGCTCTCATTATGCATATGATTTCCGGTGTCATGAAAATTGAACCATAATCCATCATCTGATTCTGTATCCATAGCACTTGCCCATAACAATTAGCAACTACAACATATTCTGCGCCGTAGTAGAAATTTGCCACAATTAGTCTGCTTCTTGCATTGCCAAGATATCAATCTTCTTCTAAGAAATTGACATCCACCTGTAGTTGATTTTCTGTCAAGGCTGGCTCCTCCATAGTCACTGTCTGAGAAAGCTTCTAGTTCAAAAGGTGAATCCCTAGGATACCATAAACCAAGTTTGGGTTGATGTTTGAGATACCTAAAAATCCTTTTTACTGCATTTAAGTGTGAAACTTTTGGAGTGGACTGAATCTAGCACTAGCACAACAGCAAAATGATGTCTGGCTTGATGCGTCAAATACATTAGAGAGCCAATCATAGACCTGTAGACATTAAACATCTACATCTACATCACACAATTTCATCATTTGACCAGTGGTTTATAGACTCAATAGAGTATAGCTGTTTCTGATGGATAAAAATTCAAACGTTCTTAAAGATTCAGCTACATACTTATCCTGACTAAATAAAATTCTCTCAGATAGTTGGCTTCACTTGAAGTCCCAAAAGAATGTGAGTTCACCCAGGAAACTAATCTGGAAACTTTGTGCATACAGTCTTCAAACTATATACACATGGACTGTTTTGTAAAACCAAAAATAATGTCATCTACATACACTTGGACTAACATAATGTCACTCTTTTTCTTCTTGATAAATAATGTTTTGTCTATGGTACCTCTTTTGAAACCATTTTCCATTAGAAAAGAAGAAAGTGTCTCATACCAAGCTCTAGGAGCTTGATGGTAGACATAAAGAGCTTGATCACCTTATAGACTTTATTTGGATGAGCAGGATCAACAAAACCTGAAGGTTGATGAACATACACTTCTTCTTCAATAGTGCCATAAGGAAATGCACTTTTAACATCCATTTGGTAGACAGTAAATCCCATGTATGATGCAAAGGCTAAAAATAACCTAATTGCCTCAATTCTGGCAACAGGTGCAAAAACCTCATCATAATCTATACCTTCCTCCTGTCTAAACCCTTGTGCTACAAGCCGTGCTTTCTTTTTCACAACAATACTTCTCTCATCTATCTTATTCCTGAAGACTAACTTTTGCCTTACCTTTCCATAAGGCAATCAACAAGTATACCAAACCTTCTATAGTTGAACTGAGTAAAAAAAATTCCTCTGCATTGTTTCAACCCAGCTTTCACTTGTAAGGCTGTGATAAAGTCCTTGGGTCGTCTTGAGAGAGAAAACCACGGCAAACAAATAAGTTCTAATGATCTAGTGGTTTGTTCTGTTTTGTCTGTGAATGTAAACTTACCAAGGCTTTTGTGTGTGTTGGGGGGGGGGGGGGTTTTGAAATTTTTTATGTGCTGAAGAGCCTTTTGAATCTTCCCTCTTGTTTGAACTGCTAATGTAGGATCTCCTAGAATTTGTCCTTGGATGATCCTTATGAATCTGAGTGGGGAATAGTCTGACAGCAATGGTGGTTACCATGTTGCTGAAATAGCCTCTGCACCCACATCTTCTCATCATCATAAGCACCATTGAATATTCCATCATTTGGAAGAGTATCAGAAGCATCTTCCAAGGCAGGCATATTTGGATCAATAGGTAAATCAACATTAGGGAGAGTAGATGCATCAATAGGTATTTTGCCTCCAAGATAGGCAAATGACGATTCATCAGCATTTGCACCTGTGGAAGTACTAGCAGCACTAACATTAGGTGTGTTAGACCTATCAGTACTAACAAATGACCTATCAGTACTAACAAATGACCTATCAGTACTAACAGATGGCCTATCAGTACTAAGTTGGTTAGTACTGGTAGCTTGAGCTGCCTTCTTTTGAGATGCAATTCTCCTCTTTTCTTCTTTAAAGGCTTGTCTTAAAACATCATCCATAGCTTTAGCAGCCAATTCCTGAGTAACCATCATCTCAAGTTCATCATGCAAGACTTGTTCATCTTCTGGCATCTGATGTTGTCCTTCCTTATCAATAACATCTTCTGAATCTTGTATATCCTTGCCTGGAGAAGCATTTTCAGAAGGTTTTTCTTGTGCAACCTGAATAACATCCTTTACTGGAATCCTTGTCCTATGAGGTTGTAGTGGAAGCAGTATGTATTCCTGAGTAGGTCCTTTATCTTTTCCTGATGATCCTGCAACATAAGAATCTTGTGTACCTGCATCCACATTAATTTGATTTTCTACACTAACAGGAATATAATTCAGTGAATTGGTGAGAAAATCAAGATCAAACATCCAATTAGGACCAGTTCCTGTCACATTTGGTTGATCTTCAAGAAAATTAATGTGCAGATTATCTTCTATCCTTTTGATCCTTTTGTTGTATACTCTAAAGGCTTTACTAGAGGTAGAGTATCCAAGCAAATATCCTTCATTAGATTTCCCATCAAATTTACCCAAGGAATCTAAGGTGTTCAAAATAGTCAAGGGGCACCCAAAAGGTCTCATAAACAATACTAGTGATTTACCTATTAATAGTTCATAAGTGCTTATGGTTAGGTTTGGTCACTAATACCCTATTTCAGTACATAGCAACAGTAATAACTGCCCTGCCCAAAATAGATAGGTAAAAGTGAGTCTGCTAACATAGTTCTAGCGACTCAATTAGGTCTTGTTTTTTTCCTTTCCGCAATACCAATTCTGCTATGGAGTTCTAGCATCTAGGTGACCTTAAACAATTTTTTTATTATATTTTGAAATTTATAGACCGTAAACTATTAGCCATAAATTAGACTCTTCTGCTTTACAATTTGCATATAAACAAGTTATACCTCCAGATTAGAACAATGTTCTTTAAATCTAAGCTGTACACATCATCCTTTTTTAGGAGCTCCTTTTTAAGGTACAACTTACTTTTCATCAAGGAAGCTTAAAGCTAGGAGACAAGATATAGGCATTCAGACTCAAGTAAAGAGGACACTATTTTTCTTGTCACACATTTATAAGACATAGAAAAGGTTAAACTTAAGTTCATCTATAAAATAGACATCATCAAAGTCTAAATCGCATTTTGATTTACCTTTACCGTTAATTTATACATCCCTTTAGATCACTTCCAAAAGCCACCAAAGCATCATTGAATATCATCATAGATCTGAAAGATAAGCTTTGATGCCATCATATGTGCTAAGCAACCACTACACCACGCATGATTCCTGTAACAAGATCTCTGGGATGCCTGCACAAAAAAAGAGATTATATCTCTTGGGGATCCAAGCATTACAAACTTGGAAATCCCTTTGGGCCAACATACTCAACCTTCTTCGAGCGCTGAATTGATCCACTGTCTTTGGACACATGATCCAGGTAATTTCCCTTAGGCCTCCAAACCCATCTTGACTTTTTAAGGTTAGTATCCAGCTTACCCTTACCAGTATTAACTACTGCTCTTTTCCCAGTAGTCATATTTTTAACCCCAAAAGTTTTAACATCTTGTTTTAAGTCTTTGGGTCTAAAGGCTGGTTTTGTGTAGTAAGACCGACTTGTAATGAAACATGATGCCTCTTGTCCTTACATTGTCCATCATCTTGGTAAGTGGATCTGAAGCATAAATAGGCCTAGTAGTACTAATACTTGGCCTAGCAGTACAGCACACTAGCAGTATTAATACTTGGTCTAAGCAAACCTGTTCTTGTTGATACACCTGCTAGGATAAAAGTCTCACTTAAATATGGGTATTTTGAAAAGTTTGGACGATTAACTCTTTTGGTATTATCCCATACTGGTTTGCTCTCCCTTTTACCAGTATTAACTACATTTTTTAGATTAGACTCTTGACTCTTTTTGTCATGAAAATTAATAGTCCATTTATCGATGCTCCAGTACTCACAAACAAAACAGGCTTTTAACTTTCCTAAAAACCAACTCCTGTTTATGAGAATTTTGACAACGTTACATCGCTAGTCTTAACTGTCTGATTATCAGGATCTAACTTTTTTGCACTCCAGACATTTCCACCTCATCCTCTGAGGTCCAATCCCAATGATAACACTATCATTGTTAATCATAGGATTAGACACAACAGACTCACTGACAAGAGACTTAGCGTTTTTTAGTATTTGTATCATTTGTTTTTTACCTACAGTCTCACGTTGTTTTAGTATTAAGCTCATTGTTTTGTGACTTAATGGATTTTTGATTCCTAATGGCATATTCCCATCTAACCCTGCAAATGATATGTCAGCCTCTTGGGGTTTAAGAAGTACCCTGTTAAGGGGAGGGGGAACATCTTTATACCTATCTGCTTTATGAAGACTAGACATTACTAGTGTGGGCTCTTCATCACTAGATCTGCCATCAAAAACATTAAAACTATTCTCACTATCAGTTTCATGATTGCTACTTAATTCATTTAATTGTGTGCTATATCCTAAACCAGTTTTATCTCTAGCACTCATTTGACTGTTAAGTATTTCATCAAGATTCTTGGATGATTCTTCCCATTTTGCAATCTTATCTTTTAACTCATCTCTTTCCTTAACAGCCTTCTCTAATTCCAGATTTAAGAAAAAAAAAAAACAAAAAAAGTTGTTAATTTGTATTTCTCTACATTTAAGCTCATAATTCTGATATTCATATTTCTCACCCCAAGCTAACTCATTTTTTTCATGTCCAATAATCCTGGATTCTAGTGACTCTAATATATTCATACCCCCTGTGTCCTAGTTTTGCTTCTGTTATGCTTTTTCTCGTTCAGTATCAATTCTTTTGAAGAGTTTTAAAAGATTCAAGACATTGTTTAGAACATTTTTGTACCTCATTGTCAGAAGAACTTGATGAGCTTGAAGAAGAGATTGCCATTAAAGCATAGTTGACTGGTTCTATTTCAAAATCATTACTCCAGTCATATCCTCCTAGACCATCTTGAGCCACCAGTGCCTGTGATGAAGATTCATTTGTTGGTGCATTGCTCCTGCCATTGTCACCATAAGATCTTTTCCCTTGATTCCTTCCAGATCTGCATTCCCTAGCAAAATGCCCTTTTCTGTGACAGTTGTAGCACTCAATTTTTGATTTATCAAGTGAAACAGGTCATTTTTCTTTGAAATCCATGTTCCTTCCTGTCTTCTGAATGAATTTTCTCACTCTGACAGTCAACATAGCCACCTGCCATCTAAGATCCAATTCTTCCAAGTCATCTTCATCAATCTGCTGAAAATCCTCATTTTCAAGTTGAGGACTGGTTGTTGGTTGTGCAAAGAAAGAGCATGCTACATCATGAGCACATGGGGTAGATGAAACTTGACTAATTCCACCAGCAGTACTAACCCCAAAATCTCCACTGGCAGTACTAACTTCATTAGTACTGCTAGTGTTCTCAGAGGAAAGAAATGCCAAGTTCTGAGAAGTAGAAGTGGAACTTGAAGACCTTTTCATCTCATCTTCGTAGACCCTAAGGTTGTTGTAGAGGTCATCAATATCAATCTCATCAATGTCTGGCTTATTTCTCATGATTAGAGCAATTTGATTCCATGAAGGAGGAAGACTTCTTAGGAACTTCTGGTTGATATCTTCCTTTGATATTGGAGCACCATGAACCTCCAATTGACTTATGAGTTTTTGGAACCTATCATAAGCCTTGTCCAGACTTTCATTTGATGCAGTAGAAAAATTTTCAAACTGATGTTTTAGAACATTTTTCTGCATCTTCTTGGATTCTTCATTACCTCCAAACCTTGATTTGATTGCTTCCCAGAGTGATTTAGCATCTGCAACATTGTGAAACTTGAGGAGGTATTCATCAGGTATTGCTAAAAGCAAGATGCTCTTAACTCTTTCCTGATTCCTTTTAGCAGCCAGTTGTTTGGCAGTCTTAGGAGCAGGAGGAGCAGATGTTTCTCCAGTTGGTGCAGGCTCTTCTTCTAGATCTCCATTGACAATAACATCCCATAGGTTATGGTCTGTGTGACAGATATATTGTCGCATTCTCATGCTCCAAATATCATATTCTCCCTTCCTGATGATAGGGATTTTCATTGCTGTGATAGTAGGTGGAGGAATGTCTTGTTCTGCCATCATACAATTGAGTTTTTCTTATTTAGAGTTTCCACACAAGCTCTGATACCACTTGTTGGATTGTTTTCTAAATAGATCTTAACCTTTAGCTTGTAAAGGGTTTGTTCCTTTAGATAATTCTAAAACAACAATAATGAAACACCGATTTAAACACTATTGATTATGCGGAAACTAATCAATAATGCTAAGAAGAACAATATTAAGAATCACAAAAGAACTTTATATTATAACTTAAATCTGCCTAGGTTACAGATTACAAAACTATGATTACTAATATGATCTTTATTGATCTGTGTAGAACTATGTCTACTAACTATGCCCAGGGTTCCCTTTATAGACTAAGGAAACCCTAATGGGCTTTACAAAACGCGTTAAGAGATAATGCATATCTATTCCTAATTTATCTCATGCATATCTCATAAGCAGTACTAATACAATATATTAGCAGTACTAATACTAACTAACAATACTAACTATTATTGGCGGTACTAACATTGTAACTCAGATACTAACTAACAAAGCTAGCATACTAAAAAGACTTAACTTATTTACTTCAAACTTCATTAACAGCATTAAGTCTTCACTACAGTATTTAATCTTGAACCTCAGTATTAACGATAAAGTTTCGAATCACCAATAAGAAAAAAACCCCCTTTGTTCGAAAAAAAATCGTGCGACACTGCTCATTGCAAGTAAAATTAAGACAAGAAATAAAGGACGAACAAGCCGGACACGCTCCCCTTAAGTGGTGAATTTAAACAACCCGGTTTTTTTTTTATGACGCGTAGGACGATCACGGATTCGACGTCATACTTATTATTTTATAAGTTCATATGAATGAACATCGACATTTAAAATTTTATTTGTCGTGAATAATTATTTTTTCGCTATTTACCTACAACGGAATTTAGAAATTTTTACTTTTAGACGTTTCGCGAGTCAACGTTTGACCGCGCGATTGTTAAACGTTGTAAGCATCGTAAAAATTTACGACGCGTTTCGTTATTATTTTTATGATCGTAAATTATTATTTTACGAATATCATCCTTGTTCCTTGACCATGGCCAAACCCGCGTCTAATGTTCATATTTTATTTAATTGTGTACAAATGATACCTTAAATTAAAAATTTACAAGGAAAATACAAGTAATGTAAATTGTCAAAAAAATATGCATGCTTACCTCTAGTCCTAGTAGCCGACACCTATAGGTGACAAACACACTCAAGCCATTTTGTTCCCAATACACAATGATTACTAGTGTTATACTTCCCAAGGTTATCTAACTCTTACATATTCACAAGTAAACCTAGTTTAAAATTTTTGTTTTTCTTCTTCTCTTGCTCCCTCTCTTTCGAACGGCAACACACACACAAACACACTCACCATTAACAAATTTTAATTATTGAAATCTATATCAACTTCACTCAAAAATGGTTTAGCCTAATCAAGAACCAAGTGGAAGCTTGTTTTCCTTTTCCTGCATTCTTTTGAGTTCGAATGAGCCAAGCAAACAAACACCTTTGGTGTTTTGATTTTTCTAGCCATCTGATATTGTTTAGATGATGTATTTAAGATCATCTATGCAAGAAAAATGAACATGCAATAAGGTTTATGCATGGTTGAGTTTTATTAAATTTAGTGGGTTTTGATTTGTTTAAGGATTAAGGGGTTAGTGGAAAAAGGGTGTAGAAGAGTTTTGATAACGGTTGATTGTGAAAAAAAACTTAAGGTTGTGGGTTTGGTTGTTGGTTCGAACCAAGGAAGCACCCACAAAGGTGTGTTTTGTTAATTGGTTATTAACCAAGATTAGTTTAGGTTGATTTGGTTTAGTTGGAATTGGATTGGTATTGGTTTTGGTTTGGATTTGGGTTCGAGGTCGCGGCCAAAAAGGAACAAGGGGAAAGTGTGTTTATCTATCGAGTCTGATCTTGCTATAATAAGCATTGTGAGCATTCTTTTTATATTTGCTTTGTTCGTTTCGTTCATTTGATTTGATTATACTTATTGCATGTGATGAAATCTATGAGATCTTGCGTCGTCTAGTTAGTTTTTGTTATAAATTGATTGAGCGAGTTAAATGTGGATTATGGGCCATTTTTTATGTGTCGTGAATGAGTTTTTGAGTAAAAAATGGAGCTTGTAACTCCTAATAACGAAGAAACTAGAGCGAAAACGAGATATACTTTTTAAATGGAAACTTCAGCATTTTTGGATAATACTAGTTGCTGACAGAATTTTAAACGTTCGTTTTGAACACTTTCGAGTCCGTTTTGGCCTTCCGGCGAAACACAAAAGTTGCTCAGAATGACGTTTTATTTGCCGCGAGGCTTGCTAGTTTTAAAATCGAGTAATAACAGGTCAAAACCCAAGGTCAAATTCTGCATTTTTATTAAAAATGTCATAGTTCCTGCAGAAACTTGCAGGGGCATTTTGGTCATTTTCTGTCAAGTTTCGGGGCTCGGCTAAAACTAAAAAGTTGTCCGGAATGTCTTTCTGCATAAAATCTTTTTAGAGTCCGAATCGTGAAAATGTGATATAACGGGTCGTATTGAGCGGGTCAGATCTAGTAATATATATATATATATATATATATATATATATATATATATATACATATATATATATATACATACATATATATATACATACA
>BQNB010024492.1:33893-60651 GCA_026074375.1 Tanacetum coccineum | reverse complement strand
ATTTCACATAACCTTTGGTGAAACATCTTAACAAAGTTTCTCTCATTGTTAGTTTGGATTTATCCAAGATGACAATAACCTTACAAGGTAAGATATTAGATCCAAGTTTGGGATCAACAAGTGGTATCAGAGCTTGTTGAGAGGCTTTAAATAAGAAGAAAACATCCTACAAACTTTGCATTAATGGCATATACATCTTCAAGTTTAGATAATGAGGTATATGATGATTCCTTTTGTTCTAAATCATGTAGGAAAAACACGAAAAACCTCAACAATAAAATTATCAAGTTAAATAAAGAACTTAGTGATTGTGAGACTGACTTGTATAACTACAAAAGAGGTTTATCACAAGTTGAGGCTAGACTTATTGAATTTAAAAATAATGAGATTAAGTTCTGTGAAAGAATTAGAGTCCTTGAGAGAGATATATAGCTTAAAGATAATAAAATTAAAAATCTCAGGAATAAAAAAATTTGAAAATTCTGCAAAAGATCTAGACTGTCTCTTAGGGACTTAAAGATCTGTTAAGGATAAGACGGGTCTGGGGCTTAATGAGTATACTGTTGTGCCACCTCCTCTTGCACAAGTCTATTCACCTCCTAAGAATGATCTGTCTTGGACAGGTTTGCCTGAGTTTGTTGATGATACTGTTACTGATTATAGTAGGCCTACACCTAGTATAGATGTGTCAAAAGATGTAAGTGATGAGCAGAAGGCAATATGGAAAAGTAATAGTGCCTCTTTCTCTGAACAAGGAGGATCAGTTGGTAATGTTGTATCAAAACCTATGATTAGGTTTGTAAAAGAAACTGGTTGTCCTAGTGTCTCTAAAGTTAATAATACTGAAAAGTCTAGGAAACCAACTGTGAAGTATGCAGAAATGTACAGGTCACAAAGGCCTAGGGGAAATCTAAGGAACTGGAATAATCAGAAGTCCCAACAGCTAGGAAGTGACTTTGTGATGATCAAGAAAGTCTGCTATGTATGTGGAAGGTTTGAACACCTGCAGTATACCTATAAACACAAGAGACATGTTAATGATCAAAAATAGGTTAAACCAGTATGGAACAACTCAAAGAGGGTGAATCATCACTATTCAACAAGAATAACTCACCCCAATCCAAAAAGAAATATGATTCCACAAGCTATTTTGATGAGGTCTGGGAGAAAAATAATTAATGCTGCTAAGCCAAAAGCAGTACATAATGCTGTTAAGGCTTCAGTATGTTGGGTTTGGAAGCAAAAGAACAGAGTAATAGATCATGTCTCCAAATATAACAATGCATCAATCAATTTGAAAAGATTTGATTACATTGATGCACAAGGAAGATTCAAGTCTGTTTATGGCTTGGGTTCCCATAAGAAGATGATTTGGAGGATCCTTCCAAAATAGGGGAGGAAAAAACTCAAATTGATGAATATCACCTTGGTTCAGATGGATGCACAGACTTAGGGGAGGATTTTGGCATTGTAAGGGATATCAACAAAAGCACTGACAAATGGGAGTGAGAGCACAGGGGAAATGGTGAATGTTTTGAGTTCTATGGGAGTTGCTAATATACTAGCTAGTGGAAGTTTGAAGGAAGTTTTTACCACTGCTAGTCCACCAGTTCCCCCTGTTAGTTTATTTGTTCCCACCGTTGCTACCACTACTAGTGAAAAGGATTCCACTGCTGCTATTATCACTACAACCACTGCTATAACACCATATACAAGAAGGACAAGAGCATTAAGAGGGGTTGTTATGACATCTTCATCACCTATTCCTATCAATATTTCATCTATCAGCAAGGAAGACAAGGGCAAAGGAATCATGACTGAACCTGCAAAACCAACTAAACAGAAGGTTCAAGAACAAATGAGTGAACAACTAGCTAGAGAACTAGAAGAAGAATTTGCTCAAGAAAATCAAAGGCTAAGAGAACAAGATACAAGGGATGCCGAGATAGCCAGACTTCAAACTGAAGGAGAGCTCAAAATGATGATTGATGAACTTGACAGAAGCAATGAAGTGATTGCTAAATATTTGAAGGAATATGCACAAGCTAAAGATGTTCTGTCTCTGGAGGATAAGATTGAGTTAATCACAAAGCTTGCCAAATATCAGAAGGATCTAGCTCAAATTAAGAAATATCAAGCACATCAAAGTAAGTTAGCATCCAAGACTGATAGAAGGAAATTTTATACATCAGTCCTGAGAAGTCATGTTGGATGGAAGACAAAAGACTTCAAGGGTAAGACATTTGAGCAGATTGAAGAGACATTCATTCCAGTTTGGGAAAGCATACAAGATTTTGTGCCTATGGATTCCAAGCTAGAAAGTGAAAGATTTAAGAGGCCAGGCACTCTATTAGAAAAGGAAAGAGCTAAGAGATTGAAAACAGTTAAAGGCTTAGAACAATAGTCTGAAGGGAATAAAGATGTTAAAGAAAAAGACAGTGATGATCATGATAAGATCATAAATCTTTAACAATGGGTAGTGTTAATAAGACAAGAATCCTCAGTGGATATTACTCCTTCAGTTTTCAAAGCACCAATATATGACTGGAAAATTTTCAAAGACAAGCTAAGGGAGGTTTATCAGATTTTTAGAGTTGGTCAGGCACCAAAGGCATATCCTTATTTTGAGGCTATGCTTAAGGAATTTGATAGAGATGACATGGTGACTCTATGGAAGCTGGTCAAAGATAGGTTTAAGGAAGAATTACCAAAGAGTGACCTGGAAAAATGTCTATTCTGGCCTTTAAAGGTCATGTTTGAACCTGTTGCTACTGATGGTTTATGGCAGTTTGAAGCACCTATTAAGAGTTGGAGGTTGTACAAATCATGTAGAGTACACTGCTTGATAATGGAAGGTATGATTATCTACATGCTTGATGATGTTGAGTATCCACTTCCAAAGACTACACTTCAGAAGATGCTTGATCATAAGTGTGAAGTAAGTGAGTTTGATGATGACTTAATTCAGATGATCAACTTAATTAGAGAACAGATCAAGAAGGAATAAGGTGTTTGAAGCATCCTCTCCAGATAATCATTTTATTCTAGAAACTTAACATACAGATGAAGTATCAAGTTTAGGGGAGGATTGCTGGGAATAAAATGCTAAGGCATTCCCACTGCTAGTTATATGGTTCCCACTGCTAGAGATTTTTTCCACTTTTAGTGTATCTCTACCACTGCCAAGGTTTCCACTGCTTGAAGACTTTCCACTGCTGATTGAAGATAAGGATTACTCTGAGTCAAATACGCGTTATTGTTATATTTGGAATTTATCTTGTGTATATCTCTTTTATTTAGGAGATACGGTTTAGGTGTTATCTTGTACAGGGCTCCTTGTGGTATAAAAGGAGTCCTTAGGTTAAAGTAGAAACACACATCATCAATCTGAAACACATTCATCATATATACACATCTTTCACATACTACTCTCATAGCTTTAAGGTTTTGTAAACCCTAGTACTGTCAGAGTACTCGTATTATTCTTTTAATAATATTAAAGCTTTATGGTTATTTACTATTTTCATTTCATTTCATTGTTATCTTCTTGATCACTAAAGGATAGATTCCGCATAGCCTTTGGTGAAACTCATTAACAAAGTTTCTCTCATTGTTACCTTGTGTTTATCCAAGATAACAATAACCTTATAACCTAAGGCATAAGATCCAAGTTTGGGAATAACACATGAGACGTCGAAAGATGTTGATGTATGAATTGATGATTTGTGATTACGAGTAACTTAAGCACTTTACGTTATGTGTTATAAGTTACATGTTTGTCATCACCAAAACATGAAGAGAATGTATAGATTAAATATCGTAATGTAATATTTCTACCAACAGTTTAACTTTGTGTACGCTTCCAAGAGGATCCTAAAACCTCTCACCTTGAAGCGGTTAAACGTATCTTTCAATACGTTAAAGGCACTATGCACTTAGGATTATGGTATCTTAAGGGGTCCGACATAGAAACCATAGTATATGCGGACTCTAATCATGCGAGAGATTATGTGGACCGAAAAAGCACTAGTAGTATTTGCACTTTTATGGGATGTTGTTTAACATCTTGGTTCTCAAAGAAGCAAACCGCTCTTGCTATTTCCACTATTGAAGCCGAATATGTAAGCGTCGAAAAGGTATGTTAACAAGCACTATGGATGAAACAAGCTCTCGTAGACTATGACATTAAGTTAGATAACATTCCTATAATGTGTGATAACAAAGGGGCTATAGACTTAAGCAAAAATCCCGTACAACACTCTCGTACAAAACACATTGAGATTCGTCACCATTTCCTTCGTTACAATGTTCAAAAATGACATATTTCAATAGAAAAGGTGTCATCGGAAGATAACATTACCGACATTCTAACTAAACCCCTTAAACGTGAGCCTTTCAATTACTTACGTCTAGGTCTAGGAATGATGGAACAAATTGATTAAATGCTTACTAAGTTGTCTTATTACCATAAAAGACCGATAAGGAATTTAACAGTAAATAAGAACAATAAACTGAGATCAAAACTGAGATGCCAAAATCAAAAAATTAAGAATTTTTTTGTCAGATGGGTGGCCCCCTTAATTCTTAATGGGCGGTCCCCTTAAAATTAAAGGGGCCGGCTATACAATTAAGGGGACCGGCCATCTGACAGTAGGTAAAAAAAAATTTTGTTTCTGAGTCTAGGATTCTATTTTGCACAAAAATTAAAAATTGGGAACTCTTCAAAAGAACAATCTACATACAAGATTATGTAGCCTTGGTTTAGCCAAAGTTTAAGATTTTCTACTTCACACACACACACACACACACACACACACACACACACATATATATATATATATATATATATATATATAAGTCCCAATTCACTTTAACAAAATCCTTCTCACAACTAGGAATACATGAAAAATCTATTTTCATACATTGTTGATATATGCTAAAAACATCCTTCAAGTCATGCATAATGATCTCTCATTTGATGCCAAAATATATAATCCAATATATATTTTGACAATTTTGTTTGAGCAACAATAAATCTAGGAGCACTTAGATTATTTCTTAGGTTTTCTTCTTTTAGAGTCGAAATAATCATTAATCCACCTTTGTTACATATAGGCACACACTAGGCTTATAACTGCAAACACAAGTCTATTTTAAATACGTTTACAACACATAGAGTTTTAAAAACACTACAACCATTTAGAGTATTAAATCTATTTGTCTAATATGGCTTCTATTAAAGACTTTATTACATGCTTGTCTACATGTTATTCTTGCTAAATACCCTTAGACTTGATCATGCTTAAAATAAAAATTACATCTTTACTTTCCTATTTTCTTGCTTGCTAAATGTTGTAGACTTAGTTGGCATAAAAACTAGGACTTGCTTTAAAATGGCCACAAAACAATCCACATTTCTACCATTTCCTAAAACAAAACAAAAACCTGAACTTTCTGGTCTTTTTAGGTGGTGGCCCCCTTAAATCAAACAGGTGGTCCCTTTAAAATTAAAGGGACCGGCCATACAATTAAGGGGACCGGCCACCTGAGACACGATTTTTACTGTTTCCTTCTGGTCTTTGACCATGTTTTCACCTAGACTTAGCTATAATTTCCCTGAACTTACTAACACCCTTTGGATTGACTTTCCAACAATGTCCATCTTTCCTTAATTACACAATTTTCCTAGTATAAATCAACCCTCATCCTCCACATATTTTCCACACTCACCTTGTCTTCTCCAATGTCTTTTCCTCACAAACCTTCATCCAATCCCTCAAGGGCTGCCAAAATGTCAGTAAGACACACATGGAGGAAAAAGTTAAACCATTGTAACTCTTCACATGAGGTTGATGTTAACTTACCAACACCAATGCCCAAGCGACAATCTCCTATCAATGAATCTACTACTCATTCAAACCATGTTTTGCCATAATCTCACTCACTTCTACTTAGTGATTCTTGTGACACTTATGTTGGACAATCTTCCATTTCACCAAGCATCAATCAACCTCAAACACAACCTCCATTTCCCCACTTGCTCATCAATCCACATGTTGCTAGTGGGCTTCATGCTCAAACTTCTCTCTCACCTTAAGGTGACAACAACTTACAACCTATACTTCCTCCTTCTCTAAGTAGAGAAATGCTCATGAATGACATTAACCAACTTCAAGACTTATCAAATCTCCTAGCCACGCACCTCTCACAACATAACACTTCCTCATCTCCTTACTCTCCAAACTTACCTCATACCATCAACTTGGACCAAGTGAACAACATGTTGGTTATTGTCCTTGTTGCATCCTTACCCAAAAATAATTCCTCACCTTAAGTGAAGATATCAATTGGATTGAATTTCTTCTCACTCGACCACAACCACCACCTCAAGTCCATCGAGACTACCCTCAAACAACCACCTCCTCTCCAAACTCTCCACCAACAACCAACTAAGGATATTACATGCTTATTTCTTCTCGCTTTCAAATAAATGTCCAACCCACTCCTTTTGCAAGCAAGTCTAATAGTTTCCTATGGCAATCTAGGAATATTAAGATCTTTGTAGTTTAAATTTTATGTATGTCGTACTAATATGCTTCAAGCATATTATTTCTACTTGATGTATGCATGCTTGTGTATCATACACAATTATTATGTTTAATGAATGGACTTTAGTCGTATGTTTTAATTATGCACTTGTTTTCTTTTTGGTTGATTGTATCATTTACATCCATAAAAGATAAGCCTAGTTGATATATATTTGTGATTGTTAGTTTACACAAATAACTTGACACTTGTTAAGCTTTATCAACATGTTTAAATATTTTTTTCCTAGTTGCTACATGTTAGAAATGGTTGTATTGTTCGTCTAACTTGTTTTTGTAGCAAAGATACCATAGCTCGATTCCTTGGTGCCCTCGAATGAGGGGGAGTACACATCAAGGGGAGCATTTATTTTGTCATTTTTACTAATGCTAATCGGCGGAGCCTTTTTGATTCTATAAAAATGGGGAGAAATGGAAATAAAACTCACTAAAAACTTGTTTAAAATTAATTTTACATTTAATGAGTTTAGATTTTGTATTCATCAAAAATGGGGAGATTGTTGATAGAAATAATGCCTAAAAACACTGTTAATATTTTTCGATCTCTCTACGTTTTGATCAGCACAAAATGTAAAAACAATTAATGAAAAATTAATTATAAACAAGTAATTAGTAGTAAATTTTCATTTCAAAAACTTAATCACTTAAAGGTATGAATAAACAAATGCTTAATGTAGTTTATGATCAAAGGATTTTTTTATTTAAACTCACACTTTTTATAAAAATGGCACATACATTTTATATCTTTTACAAAATATTTTTAGATTTAAAAGAAATGTTTTATTCAAATAAATATTTTGAATTCAAAATTTCTACCCAAAAACGGCTAGAAATGTTCCAGAAAACACCTCCCCCAGAAAAGACAAAAAAGGAAGCGTCAGGCATGGGCGCCCCGCCCCCCCTTAATTATAATGGGCGACCCCCTTAATTTTAAGGGGACCGACACCCTATTTAAGGGGACCGGCCACGTGTTTTTTTGTCACAGCTTGCCTATAAATACTAGACTATTCCCCACTGATTTTCTCACCTTTTGCACATACTTTCTTTCTGTTCTAAATCAGTTTATACTTTCCTTTCTTTCCTTTGATCATTAAATCATAAAACTGTGTTTCCAAGTGATCTAAGCTTTGATCCTCAAGTGCAAGAGAATAATACTTCCTATCCTTAAGTGAAGAAGTATTATAGCTTAGTGTGTGTCCTTGCTACCTTGTTACAATTGTATCATATCTTGTAAATCATTTTTGTATATTGTGAAGGTGTGTATCATAATTGTGTACAATAAGTAGATTGTTGAGATGATTGTAAGTATAGCTAGATTAGGGTGATCTTAGTAAGTAGTGATAGATTGGTGTGATCGTAGTAGTGTCTTGGTGAAGTGAAGGTGTGAAGCAAAGTAAAGTTGTGAAGTGAAGAGAAGTTGTAAAGTCAAGAGAAGTTGTGTAGTGAACCCAAGTTGTGATTTGTCGTGTAGTGGTATGTTGTGTTGTGATAGATTGGTTCTAGCTAGGATTAGAACTCGACATTTAGCTTAGTGTCGGAAATTGGTGTAAGCTAAGTTGTGTATGGTTTTCTCCGCCTAAAGGGAGCTTGTTGACGTAGTGAAGAAAACTCTCGAGTTTGGTGCTCGAGGAGCGAAGTAGGGCGAAGAGGTGCTTCGTTACCGAACCACTATAAATCCTCGTGTTATAGTTTGATCTTTCCTTCTTTTATCTCTTATCTTGCACATTATTTACATCTTATCATTATTTACTTGATTAGTAACATTGTCTATATTGTGGACATTGTGAATTCACATAAAGTCGAATCTAGGTTTTTATAAACAAGTATAACATTAATTTAAAAAGCGGTAAACTATTCAACCCCCTTCTAGTTTTCCACAGCAGTACCAATTTAAAGAAATACATGAAAAATGCTTAAGCTGAATCATATCCTACTGAGCCTATTACCGACAACAATATAAATATTAAACTCAACAAGGAATTTTTGATAGAATTAAAAAATAATGCATACCACGGTATGTTTGATGAATACGTGGTGGACCACATTGCTAAGGTTCTTGAATTACTTAATTTAATCAAAATTCCTGGTGTGGACTCCCATCGGCTACGAATGAAAGTTTTTCCTCTTTCACTAGCTGATGATGCAAGACAATGATGGATAAATGAGAATGAAGGAAAAATTACCACTTGGGAAGAGCTAGTAGAAAATTTCTTTAGTAAAGTCTATCCCGAATCCCACGATGGCGAAGATGAGATGTTGGACGAAGGGGATAACTAGGGGATTGATCCACTTGAATTCATATCACGAGTAAATTCGTCATTCAAAAACCATATGAAAGTGGATGGAAGGACTAAAAAGGTATTATTCCACTCTTGGATGAATGGAAGTTGAAATAAAAGACGAATGGACAACAACATTTTGAGCAATAAAGAATGGAAGGAATCTGACTATGGAAACCCACTCAATACTACTACTGATTTATTCTTCTAAGCCCATGATGAATGTAACATTAAAAAAGGGAATGAGTTGAGACAAATGAAGAGTAAAGGAGACAATAAGAATGATGAGCAACCCATTAAAAGGGTATGCAAAGCCAAGAAGTTTGAAGCTATAAAATATTCACTAGGACCTAACAAAGAATACGTTGCTGTAAGAAGATGTGAATATAACACTTGGGAAAGAAACAAAGAAAGTATGTCTTGAATCTACTAAGAAATTTTTCAGAAAAAAGACAACAGATGGAAGGTAACAAGAACCGAGTGAAGAAAGCTGGAAGAAAAAAGTCTAACTTAAAGACTAGCTGAAAGAAAAGTGCTTCCCGGGAGACAACCCCGATTGTTATTAATTTTTATCGAGTCTGTCTTCCCAGACATCAATACGGCGTATCCGATCCATACCATACGGCGTATTGAATGTCTGGATGTCATCAGTCCTTTATTTTTATGCACTTTAAACATTATTGTCAGTTTTGTCAATACGGCGTATTCATGCACATGATACGACGTATTCAACAGACCAACCCGTATTTAGATACTTTTTATAGGTTTCTCAATACGGCGTATTCCAGTTTAAGGATAAGGCATATTGGTTTCCTTTACAGTTTATTTAGCTTATTTAATTAACCGTAGATACCCGAGATAGGATTTTGCATGTTTTCCTATATTTTGCACATGACCTTGCTGAAAAGAAATCGACATTGTTGGTGAAGTATTTACAATATGGAAATACAGAAGTGTTGGAGTCTTGAAATCTTAAGACAGTTGTTCAACACGCATCCTTTCTCATAAGCTCAACTTGGAAAATCTACCGAGCAAAATATCAGGGGAGTTTCTCATTCTAATTCTTTTTAATTTCTGTTTTTAATGTTTCATCTATACAACGGGGACGTTGCAAATTCAAGTGGGGGATGAGAATTAGAATGTATACTTGTCCTATTTTTCACATTAGAATGCTTAAATTATGCTCAAGTTTAAAAAAATTCAAGCATACTTTTGTGAAATTACTTGTTACATAACCTGCACACAATAACCCTTATTAGATATTGTGAGGATTTAACCTTATCCGTTTCCAAATGTTTACCCAAATTCCACAAAAATATGAGTGTGCCGGTGATGTTGTAGACTTTAGAACTTGGCTTGGTATATCTATTCGAGACCACAATAATGAGTATTATGGATTTAGATGGAGTAACTTGTTTAAATTAGTAAATTTCTAGGATTACACCCAAAAAGCCTTTATATGTTGTTTTATTAACTAACTACACTGGTTAGTTAAATCCCCGTATAAACCCTTTGTTTACTCTCATCTTAAGAGTAAGATACCCCTAGAAAAACCAATAGAGCCAATCCTTTAGGAATAACACCAACTGTTTGTTTCGTTACACCTTTACACCTTAACCTAACCTGTTAGATTATGTCCATTTATCAGTTGCTAGTTGCTTAAAGTGTAAAATATGTATTTCCCGAGTCTTATGTTAATTTTCTATCTTAGGTACGGTTGGGAAGAAATTTGCACATTGCAAATGGGAATGTATAAAGTTGTCAAAACTCATGTATTTTTACTACCAACATAATTATTGGTACGTCCGAAGAATGAAGAATTATCGAAAGAATTATCCAGAGTTATTATGATCATGAAGATGGTGAAATTACACCGAGTTTTGTAGTTAGTATACGAAAAATTAGAAAAATCGCAACAAAAAAGAGGAGGAAAGTTTGAAGATAATCGTTTCGCAAAAGCTTAGACCGAATGAATTATATGAAGGATCGATTATTCGTTGATACGTCTATAAATCAACGATGTAAAGTTTTATATAAAGTGGTAGATATCGCCACTTGTCTTGTAAAAGTATGTAAAGTATGGGATGATTGGGAAGTTGACCGTTACGGGAACGCCAACTCAGGTTGTTGTTTTTGATCTATGATCAAGACGTGTGTAAATAGTTGTGTCTTTTTCATGGTAACGGTCGGAAAAAAGTGTCTAGCAACTTGTATCTTAGACTTAATCTATTTGTTTCATAATTTTTATTTAACAACAATTTATTTCCCTTTCCTAATCATTAACCATGGGTTTTACGCGAATGAGGATGTGATCGAGCATGCATGTCTATTCTGTCGTTACGGCCATGTATGCATGTCTCAGCTACCTTGTTGGTTTATTACTATTGGTGAAAGTTAGAAGATCCCTACCCTATATCATTCTTCATCCTAACCCTTGGTTAAACTCGAATGAGGATATGATCGAACACACATGTCTATTCCATCGTTACGGCCATGTATGTGTGCTTCAGCTGCCTTGTTGGTGTGGTACTTTTGGTGAAAGATTATAGAATGATCAACCCTAAGCCTTATAATAAAAACCCATTTTACCTTTATAAACTTGTTACTCCTTAGCTCTAGTGGTGGAGATGTGTATCCTTGCCAAGCCTATGATAGAATACTCATCACGACCGAGCAATTGAGCGAATTAGTTACATGTTACCACATAGATTAGTTGAGTGATTTGAGTGTTTTCATCTTCCTATTTCGTGAGGTGTTTGGTTGTGTACTTGTAATAGATCAAATAAATGCTTAACGGAAAAATCCTTAGGGATACATTTTCATAAACTTCTAAAGGCTACTTGAGGACAAGTAGGATTCAAGTGGGGGGATATTTGATGACATCAAATAACGTCACTTTTATAGCATCATTTATCCCATGTAATTAACCCATTTTGTATAATTATTGCAAAGAATTGTTACTTAATCGTTTGTATTTGAGAATTGCAGTAATTATGGAGTACTTGGTGAAAGTTAACTAAAAGGCACACATTCTGGAGCTTAAACGAAGAAATATGAAGATTACTGTTCTGACAACTAATACGCCGTATCCATCAAGGAAGATACGGCAAATCTGTGCCTGCACTTCAATAAAGACCACGAAGGAAACAAGAATAATATACCATATCCAGAGAATCCAATACGCCGTATTCAAGTTATAAAATGTGAAGATTCTGGAAGATATCAAACGTGGTCCCTACTCCAAGAAACCCCCAATACGCCGTATCGAATTCCTTCGATACACTGTATCGACCTTTTTCCAGACCTTATAAATAGAAAACTTAAAAACAAGTTTTCAGGGTGCTAAATTATATCTTCGATACCCATACCATAAAAGTCGATTTTCAGAGGAGAAGAAGAGCAGAAGAGGTCTTGCAACGTAATTAATTCCATAGGAAACGACTTGTAATCTCCTATACTCTTGTAATCGTTTAGTTTTTAATATCATTCGTTAACTCGGTTAGTTTACCTTGGCTAAGTTATTACTCTTGTATTGATTATGACGTTTGAAGGCTAATACCTTCGGGTATTATCCATTATTATGAAGATCAGAATGTTTGGTTTGTTTATCTCGATTGCTTAACTTATCGTTGATTGCTTGTTTATGTTTATCAGTTAGTACTTGTTTATGTACTTTTGTATGCGACCTATCATTTAACTAGATCTAGTGATACGGACCAAGTAATCTAGATGCTGGGATAGCTCTCCATATAGTAATTTATACATCTAGACCAATAGGATCACAAATAACGACCTATCTTTGCCCTTAGATTGTGAGCTTAGTTGGACCAACAGGTGACCTTGGGATCAACGAGTACGTTCTCGATTAATTGGTAAAGACTTGGTTAGTGGACTACTAGTGTATGAATTGCCATTAAGCAGTAAGTGGGTAAAGTCTCGATGAGCTAGGGTTTAACAAGATCACCATTTCTTTAATCCCTAAGATTGATTATAATCAGCAAATAAGGATGCTTTATGCGGATGCGTTTAATTGTGACAGAATTCTACGTGTCTAGGTTTAAGGAAGAAGTATCGCCTTAATCTTAAGAATGATATGCCGCCTCGAGATAAGTAATCATTGCACTAAATAAACAAACCAACGTTCTGATTGGATTAATAATGGTTAATACAGTTTTCTTATATTTGGCTAGACTGCTCTTTTATCTTCTGTTAATTTGCTTGTGTGTGTTTTAGTGTCTTAAGTTGATTTTAGTCACCACAAAACCCGTGCCAGTCTCTCAGACTGAAAACCCCCTTTATCCGTTAGATTTAGGATTAACATAGGTTTAGCATAGGTTTAACATAGAATAGAATTAACTTAGTTTAGATAACCAAAATATTAATAAATTGAAAGATTGTTTCTCGCTCTTAGTGATCGACACCCTACTTACCACGAAACTACCACCGATCGGGTACACTGCCCGTTAAAGTGTTGTTTTTGGTTAAGTCGGCAAAATATAAATTTAAAACTTGAAACCATAAAATTACAACCACCCAACGATACATCAATCAAACAGTGTGGTTTTGAATGACTTCGGGTTCTAGCCATGGGTTCGGGTTAAAACTAAGGCGGAGAAAAAATTCAAAAGCGGTACACGCGGTTTTGAGCCGTGAATAGGATATATTACGAACAGGAAGTAAGGTATAAAACAAATAAAATAAAAAAATTTGAAAAATCAGGGATGAGAAACCCCTCCACTCGGCGGCTAGGAACTTTTTTGACACACCATTGCCGGCGGCAATAGTCTTAGCCGGATGCTAAGGGTGGTCAGATACATCCCTAGCCGACGGTTAGACCTAGTGGAGCGCGTAGCTGCTCGCTTTTTTTTCAAAAATAATTTCGCAAACCCTTTTTTTATAGATTTTCATAAAAGGTGAAATAAGCACGCATGAAAATGACAAAGACTAACAAAAATACTAATAAGAAAGCAAAACAAACCCAAAACCTTAAGGCAAAATAAATAAACGATTTGATTAAAAAACACAAAACAAAATAAATCAAACAAGACAATTTATACAAGTTGGTTTTGGAGGGTTGGTTTTTTTTCGCAAGCAATTCAAGCATGATTTTAGAATGACGAAAACAAAGATTCAAAACAAACAAAAACACAAGCAAATCACCAGCAACGGCGCCAAAAACTTGATGTGTCTCGCACTACGAGGTTTAAATTTATAACAAGGATCACCAATTAAGCTAAGAACATATACGAGCAAGTATAACCCATCCGTGTGTAGTAGGTTTGGGGTTGGTAAGCCGAGGTCATTCGAGGGATTTGAGTGTTTTTAATTCGAAGAATCAATGTTAATAACAAGTAACACGAAAGTGATAAAATGGCTACCACGTCCCAAATTACCATATAAGTAGCACATAACACAAAAATGATGATGATGAAATTCAATAAGGTAAAAGACAACACTTGTTTGGATTAGTTCTAAATATTCGGATTGCTTATATGAGGGTGGTTTTGACATATCAATTACAAGTAAAGGAATATGATGGTGGCAAATTCCATTATATGATTTCAAAGCATACAATCCGCACGCAAGATTATTAAACCATAAAACCAAGCTTTAAGAATAATTGACCAATTCATGACTATGTTTACTTAACAAGTTTGATCCACGGTAATTTCACAAATTCGTTAACAATCACACCTAAGTTTCTTGTTTAATTAAAATCACTTAAGAAATGGTCAATACAAAAGGTAATCATTCATAGACAAATGACCACAACCAATTAAATGATAATCACCCTGTAGACCTATGAGACTATCACTAATTGATCAAATTTGATAAACAATATCACATGAAACTCAAGTACAAGTGGTTCTTTAAACACAACATGAAATTGATCAAACCATAATTGAAACAAAGCAATTCTCATATCATAAACATCATCCAAACAAGTGTATAAAGAACTACTCCATGTTGCATTCAACCAAACACAAAGTCTCAACAATCATGGTAATTATAAACATATTAAAATATAAAAGTAAACAAAGTTTATCTAAAGTAGGATTACAAAAGGTAAAGGTGAAGGATTAGAGCACCCTTCAAGCCTCCAATCAACTAATAGCTTTCTAACAGCCTAGAAATTAATGTCCAAACACCTTGTCTAGTACATGAGCATCTATTCTTGAATTGGCATAAGTTATTGGCCTTTTAGGAGTGATGGAAATGGTGAGAAAATTATGTCTTTTTTGGTAGAGAGGAAATTCCCAATTGTGGTTGTAAGTTGGTGTGAAAGCATGTATCAAAACTAGCCAAATGGGGTGTATATATGCTTGAGATGGTTGTACTTAGTCATTAAAGGAAGAACTTAGCCTCCAAGTGTCATAAAGTTGCAAGAAATGTGAGTAAGAAAGAGCAAATGATCGGACTTGGAAGTTAATGGTACATTAAGTGCACTTCAGTTTTAGGAGATACTAGGAGAAACCAGCGGCACGGAGAAGCCAGCAGCACTGAGAGAAGCCAGCGGTAGTAGCAACCCGTGGCACTGAGAGAAGCCGGCGGCAGTATCACCCTGCGGCACTAAGAGAAGCTAGCGGCATTGGACTTTTCCTACGCGCAATTTTCTTTTGACTTTCTTTTGACTCGATCGTGGTCGATTCAATTAATGAGAGCATTTCTTTTCTCTTGGAAAACACTTCATGTATCATCTTTAAGTCTTTGGGAACAATGATTTATAACTTTATCCTCTTGATTATGCTCCGTGAGACTTAGAGTTGGCGGGATATTCTTTACCACATGTACATTTCTTCACTTTTTCTTGATTTCCTTGTCTTTTCTTCATTTTTTCAACTTTGGCTAACTAAGAATACAAAATACAACTTTGCACAAATATGAGCTAAAAATCTCGTTAGTTTAACCAAATAGCATGCATAATATACGGATTATGCTCCTAAAAATGTACTTAATTTAAGCGTTATCAAGCGGACAATGTTGACATTTGGTGGGCGAGGAACAAGCACCCAAGTGTATTTTTTATGAGAGCTTTATAATTGTCACACATAACCTGTTTCCAGTTAGGATCTCATAGGCCATGGAAAGGAGACTTAGGGTTAAGGGAGGAGGTATAACATGTAAGTTGTAGTTAGGCTTGGCTTTTACAGTTCTGACTTTAGAACGTATGACCATAAGGTGTTACGAGGTGGATGGTGGTGGTGGTAGTGGCGGTGAGGGTGGTGACGGTATGTTTGGTGGTGGTGGTGTGTTTGGTGGTGGTGGTGTGTTTAGTGGTGGTGGTGTGTTTGGTGATGCAAGTATTGTCCGTGGTGATGGTGTTGACAACGGAGTTGGAGGTGTTGGTATTGGTTGTCACACCCCCAAAACATGGCACAACAGAATAAGAAGCATGGGGGCGTGATGTTCGTAAAGTATCTCAAACACAAAGTACAGGGAACGACCACTACATGGACATTTTGGAAAATATACATCGTTTAATAGATAAAAGGGTCAAGTTTTAAATAGTTGAAATAATCAGAGTTAAACGACATTAGATATAACATCTATGCTTTACGTTTTATATAAGTTTCATGTAGAAAGTCATGAATGCATGTTGACTCCGAATGCGCTTCAAATAATCCTTACAGATAGGTACTTAAGATAAACATGCTAAAAGGTCAACAATAATGTTGGTGAGTTCATAGATTTAAGTAAACATTAAGTATGGACGCAAGTTTAGTTTGGCACGACTATTGTAACACATACAATATATTACAAAGGTATCACAGTACTACTAAATTAAGACACCAAAGCTAACAACAAAATGCACCAAGTATGCTAAGTAAAGTATCTCCATAGGTGTCTAGATTCACCCAAGGTTCGACATGGTATACGTCCGTATCCCAGATAGGGATTGCTAATCCCAATAGATCTATCTACATCACTCTCGCTCGCAACATGTACACAATCAACAATCAGAACTATGGGCAAGTGGCTATCGGTACTTAGACTAACAGTAATCATTAAAAGTAAAACGTCCAAAGTAAAACAGAAAATAGAGCATGTATCTCACCCTAAGTTTGAATAAAAATATTCGTAAAACAGTAAAAGTGGGTCTATGAAACTCACCTTTGCAGAAGGTGAAGCAGGAATAATCAACAAACTAATGAATGAGTATGAATGTCCTAACGCGACCTAATAAAGTATATCATGCTTTAGATTCAAGCAGTCGATAGCGAAATGATGCACGTGCGAAGTTTGTAATGTTCTCATCAACCAAACGTGTTTGCGTTTTAGTTAAGTAAGTCAAAATATGAACTCAACAAAATTATATTGTTTTCATTAAGTTTGACACACAACGAATGTTACACATTTTATTAAGTTTTGACGTTTAACAAACTACTATTTTATTAAGTTTCGACGTTTAGACAAAATTACTATTTTATGAAGTTTCGACGTTAAACAAAACTACTATTTTATTAAGTTTTGACGTTTAGACAAAAGTACTATTTTATGAAGTTTCGACGTTAAACAAAACTACTATTTTATTAAGTTTTAACGTTAAACTAAACCACTATCTTTATCAAGTTTCGACGCTACACAATTACCCTCTACCAAGTTTAAGTAATCCCGCATAATATCTATTTTATCAATTTTTCCATTAAATTTATATTTCGCTTAACACACCAAGTATTCTTATCAAGTCTAATTTACCAAGTTTTATCCGTCATTATATTTCTTACTCTTATACTTTACGTTACTAATCTTTATAAATCATATCTCTCTTATTAATAATACTTTTAGAAAGTTTCCGACGCACTTAGATAATATATAAGTCATACTATAATATTTGTTAAGGATTTTATAGCTCATTCGGACTCGAAAATGCACAAAAACCTTATTTAAATTTCCACACAACTCATGTTATTTTTATAAAATTCTAGATTTTAGTCAGTTTTCACGAGGGCATAACTCCTTCGTCTTAAAGATTCACATAACAGTCAAAAGCTACGTTTCAAGGAAAAATCGTGTTCTACAAGTTTTCTTTTATAAATTTTACCCGACTTGGAGTCGAAATGGGCCAAAAACCCAAAAACATAAACTGGATAGATTGTGTCGAAAACAGTTTTGAGCTGGAAAAATACTAGTTTTCGTCCGAACTTCATTTAGTCATATCTCACTCGTTTTAAGTCCGTTTTAGCGCTCTTTATATCCACGCGTTCGTATTCAAAGGTACTAACATATTTTTAGACTCTTGAATTTTTAAAGTGTTTTTAACTACTCGTTTTACTTTGTTAAAAATCTGGACAACATGTATTCATACCCAAAACTACTCTATATATTTATCCGCAAACAACACAACTTCAAAACTAACCTTAAATCCCTTTCACCGATTGTTACCAACACTTAAAAACTTCAAGTCTACCTAATCCCATCCATCGATTGTTATAATATCAACATAAACCACTTTTAACCACTTATAAACCACTTTTAATCATTTATAAACCACTTTTAACACTCTTAATCACAATATTAACCGAAAGTACAACGAGGTATGAGTTAGTCAGAATTGAAGACATGATCTCAAAGCAATGGAGTACAGTCAAAGTGGGTTACAACAAAGATGTTGATTTTGGAATATCACATTGGGGACCCAAGCGTCAGCTATTCTATAGATCTTAAATCAACATATTCTCCAAACATGATGTCTACTCAACGGTAAAGATTCTGAGTGCTGTCAGTGTGAAGGTTGACAAGCAATTTGGTTATGGGTATTTAGAGGAGATTGTGGTGAGAAGAGCAGATAGACAATTATACACGTTCAAGAAATGTGACTTTATTAATCTACACTTGAATGACATTGAGGACATGCTTCTTCTAGTTGTTTAACATAAGTTATTCCATCTCGATGGCGATGTTATTGTTGACTTAGTGATTGCACTACGTATGTTTACCAGAAGAATCTTCATTCAAAAACGAGTCGAAGACATCCAACTTGGTGTAGAAAGTTACCAAACGAAGCTCAATATCACCAAGCCATAACAATAATCTCTCCTGTATTTTTTCTTATTTTTTGCTACAAGACAAAACATGCCACAATACGAAACAAACTATAATAGAAAATACAACCATAACTGAATTGGGAGAGACCAGACGTCTGTATACGCAAAGATGTATGGGAAAGACGTTTGGGAAAGATGGCTTAATAAACAAACTCTTATATAGATTAAGCTTAACAAATAATTTTCAGATTTTTTTATCAAAGACGGTCAGGAATCATGGTAGATCTGATTGACAAGCAACTATTGGAAAGGAGGATTATGTGGAATTTGGAAAGATTGGTTGGTGCAAGGGAACTTGAGATGGACTACAGGCTGATGCAGAGGACAGTGTGACTTTGTCATACTCGGTCTTCTTTCATAACAGGTCCTATCTCATAATCTATCTTGTGAATATGTATATATGTAGTGTAGAACATAAAATAGGCTAATATAGTGTTTGAGTATGAATTTTTTAATAAATTCGAATTTTTTCAAATCAATGTACTCAACACTATATAATACCCTCAAAATTTGAGGAGGAGCATTAAAAATGTTCCTAATAAGGCTTGATAATAATCAAAACATTTTTCTCCCCAAACAGTTTTCAAACATATTTAAATCAATTGATATCCAAAATATCAAGAGATTTGACATTTTTAATAAGGAGAGAAAATGCGATTAAAATATACAACTTGTAATATGTGATCAATAAAGACTCAAGTGCGATCTCCTTCCTCACCATGCTAAACAATTTCGGTTATCGATGCATGTGTTGAGGAGGAGCATTTCTAAAAATTAAGAAAAAACTCAAAAACACAAGTAAGTTGTACAACCACTTTTATCTTGTTAGTTTCTTATAAAAAATCGTTTTCACAAACACGGGTGATGACGTTTTTGAAAGAACCCAAGATATGCACATGAATAAAAGTGTCTGAAAAATTAAGAGATGATGAATATAGCTTACAAGGTGTAGAAAAAGTGATGAAAGATTAAAGAATCTTAACCCAGAATGAACTTGAATATAACCTAGATAAGATCTTGAATAACCCAAAAACAATAACAAAGAATCACTAGTAACTAATACTTGAGAAGAAGGAAACAAAACACAAAAGTATGTTTGTTTAGGTTGTTCGGTCAAACCAAAAGAAGAGAGGAAAAACAAAACACAAAAGTGTGTGTGTTTGTTGTGGCGTCGAACCAAGAAGAAAGATGAAAAGATGAGAGAAAATATTTGTGTGTGTGTTTTTGTGAGAGAAGTAAATGAATGAACCTAGTCTTATTTATGCTTGATCACATGGGATACCAACTTTGTGTGGGGTACAATTAAAAGGCTATACAAAACAAGAAGTGTACCAAGGAGACACACTAGCTAAAATTTTGGAGTGATGTTGGCTAAGGGCGGACGAACAAGGACTCAATGGAGGGGACCAATTTTATCTCAATTTTGAATATCATGAAAAAAAGGATCTAGAATTTGATAAATGTTTGCATGTGCATGCATGCATAAATGGACTAGTTAACATATACGTTTCCCGTAAACGTTAAAAACGCACAACATTTAAAATAAAAATATAATAAATTAAATATATGACCGTTAAGTCGAAACGTGCTAGTCGTAAAAAGACTACGCTTATTTAAAGGGCAGAACGCTTCTAATGACATTCTTTAGTTATACGCGGGATAACTTCTCGGTTTCACGCAAATTAATTCACACAACCGTAAAAAGTAAAAGTTGTATGTAAAATCACAGAATTATAAATCTGAAAATAAAATGAATTGCCAGTTGTCATATTGGTGTTGTTTGTGAGGTTGTTTGTGGTGTGGTTTGTGGTGGTGTTTGTTGAGGAGAAGTAGGTATGGTAAGTAGGCGAAGTGAAATGGGGAGGTGTCGAGATTATCATCTAAGAATTGGTATGAGGGGAGTTGAGTTGGAGTCATGGAGCCGAAGGGAAAAAACAGATGTAACATGACGAGAAATGATGGTTGTAAGGGTACCCGAGAAAGATAGATGGTGTGGTACGAGGGGAAAGTTTGTGTAGAGGAAATGCGTAAGGGTAACAAAGGCATCCAAACGTATGAAGGTGAGTGTATAAGGTTGGTTTATTAAATAATTTTGTGTAAGGGATGTCATTATTGATAGAGGTAGAGGGGAGGATATTAAGTAAGTAAGTGGTAGTGAGTAGTGCTTTGACCCAATACTCGGGAGGAAGATGAGCTTGAAAAAGGAGAGAATGTAGAACATTAACGATAGTACGAATCATGCGTCCAGATTTGCCATTAGTTGAGATGTACGTGGACGTGAGAAATGAAATTTAATGCCATTAGTGTTGAATAACTCATGGAGGGAGTTGTTTTTAAATTCCCCGCCATGATCACATTGGAAAACTTTGATTTCACGGTTGAATTGGGTTTTTACAAATGCACGAAAGTGCAAGAGTTTTAACTGCTCATCAGATTTTCTGTGAAGTGGATAGACCTACAAGAAATGTGAATAGTGATCTAAAAAAAGGACATAGTATTTGTATGCATTCATGCTAGAGACATGAGATATCCAAAGGTGTAAGTGAATAATGTCAAAGGGATATGTGACAATAGAGGTAGATCATTGGAAGGGAAGTTTTGTTTGTTCCCTAACTGGCAGGCACGACACAAGTGTTGAGTGTTTAGTTTATTTTAAGACACAAGACCATGTGACGATAGGGTTTGAATTACATAGTCATCGGGGTGGCCAAGACGTTGATGCCAAAGGGAACGGTTATTGGTAATTAGGGCAAAGGCTGAGGCGACAACCTGTAAAGGGTATAGATCACCCGTGCTATCACAACGAAGAAGGGTTTGATGGGTATGATAATCTCGTATAGTGAAACCATATGGGATCAAAATCAATGGAGCAATTATTACCGGTGATGAATTTACGTACCAAAACAAGGTTTTTAATTAGGTTGGGCGTGACAAGAACATTTAAAAGGTGGAGTGGGCAATATGGGTTAGGGATTTGTACATGGCCAAATTGGGTGACAGGTATAGATGATCCATTTTTGATAATAACTGAATAAAAATTACGATTAAGAGAAGAGGTTTGAAGGATATTGGTGTAAGATGAAAGGTGATAAGTTGCTCTAGTATCCGTATACCACTGTAGATCACAGGAAGCCATAACAATAATCTCTCCTATTTTTTTCTTATTTTTTGCTACAAGACAAAACATGCTACAATACGAAACAAAATATAATAGAAAATAAAACCATAACTGAATCGGGAGAGACCAGACGTCTGTATACGCAAAGATGTATGGGAAAGCCGTTTGGGAAAGCTGGCTTAATAAACAAGCTCTTATATAGATTAAGCTTAACAAATCATTTTTAGTTTTTTTTATCAAAACTAAAAATTACTCAGATCTGACCCGAGTTGACCAGCGGCACAGTGGCAGTATTTGGCGTTGACCGACGAGTTGGACGACGATATTATATAGGCGTTGACCGGCGGCAAGGATCGCGAATATGTTAATGGCGTGATTTGAAACTACATGAATTTTTGTAGATCTAGGATTTAAAATTCATTAAACGTGTCACTTAAGTGGCAAGTGAAGGAGCGTCGGTGGTCCGGCTTGAAAGTTGAGTGTACTTTTGCGTTCGGGATATGATGGCGAGCATCTGAGTGGTGGAGGTGAGGATTAATTCTTGACGAAAGTGAACGGATTTTAAGTAAGAGTGATTGTGGGTGGTGGTTGTTTTAGAGAAAAAAGAAATGATGAAGAGTATGGATCAATTTAGATCTTGTACCATAAAGATTGGTATTTACCCTTGAATCATATTTCATTTCATAACACAAATATATACATATTACAATTAGGGTTGCCCTATAAGCTATACAAACTGGGCTCGGGCCAATGGACTGTTTACACTGAATATACAATAATATATGTCCTCTAATATCATCTACATTACAACAAACCAGGGTTTGTATAATGAAAATCAATGTTATGCAGTAGCCTAAATTACTTCCGATTAGGGCTCATAACATCTATATTGCTTCAAATTAGTGCTCATAACATCAAATCACTTTGTAGGCAAGATATGTTGATTCAGTTTGATTGATTATTCTTACATCATCGTGATTGCTAACCGGAGTGAATAATCGGAGCGATTAACCGAATCGATTGACCGAATTGATCTTCTGTTCATTATCCGGTGATGTGGTTTTTGATCAATTAAGATGTTATTGTTTGTTTATCGAATTAGTGATATAAGAAATTAGGAATGTGTAACATCCCTAATTTCAAAGAAAACTTTAACCTATTTATCTAATATGTTAGTGGATGTGTTAATTATTATAGTGGAATAAATAGTAAAGTCTCACTAAGTATGTTAGTGAGGACTTGGGATGAAACTAAAAATAACTAGATGGGACTTGTAATGTAATGAAAGATAATGAAATAGGACATGGATTGTAATATAAATTATCCATAGGGGTCGAAAGTGACAAAGTGAGAAAAAGATAATAAAAGACTAAATTAACCTTATGGCCTAGTTATGTCATATAACAAGGATGATTCCACTCACACTCAACATGTGTTTGGTGTGTAAGGTGTCTTCTTTGTGAGATTTCTTCACGATGAAGATTTCCCCAAGATTATGGGATAATCGTAAAAATAAACAGGAATGAAAGGGGTTATGAATTTTTGAATGAAGAAGGAGCTCTACGATGTTTTTGGATGATTTCCCCAATCCAGGTGCTCGAAGGGCTCGTGGAAAGTTAGCATTTATGAACCAATGTGAGTAACGCACAGCATAGCACTTTTAGCAGTGTAACTATATGTTATGTATGTTTACAGTATGATTATGTTTAGGAACCGGATGATAGTCGGGTACGAGTATGTTTAGGAAATGGATGATAACCGGGTATGACTATGTTTATGAACCGGATGATAGCCGGGTATGCGTATATTAACAATCCAGATGATAGTCGGGTATGATTATAATTATGAACCAGATGATAAACGGGTATGAGTATGTTTATAAAAAGAATAATAGATGAGTATGGGTATTGTAGGATCGATATTCCTTAATGAAACACTGATATACTGTCAACTATGCGGAATCTAGTTGGCAGTACTTAAGAAATCGATTGTTAGGGGGTATGTGTAATCTTTATGAACCGGATTATAGTCAGGTATGATTATATCTATAAACCAGATAATAGCCGGTTTATGTTTACAAACCGGATGATAGCTTGTTAGATCATATTAATGTTCTTTATTTGCACATCATAAGGCCCCCCTTGTAGTGCATTGTACTTATTTGACCCATTGTCATACGTTGGAGAATTATGCTTATTAGCTCCATATTCATGTGTGGAGATAGTGCTTGCTTAGAACCATAGTAAAATCGTGCTGTGAAAAAGCATCGATAGTTGATTGTGCTCGTGAAGTAATTTATAGTTTCAGTCCATTACCGGTTATGTAGTAAATGGTCCAATTAGAAATTGGTCATGTGGCATTCATGATTATATTATGTTTTATGTTTTAATAGCTTGTTTTGCTCACTAAGCCTTGGCTTACGTTGCTACGTTTCCTTTTTATGTATGTGTTTGATGAGTCAAGCAAAGTGTTAATGGGACATGTAGCGAGTCAAAAGAGTATAGCTCAGCTGGGTTAGGGTAACGAGATTTGTCACCCATTCTCTTGTTATCGATGTAACGCCCCTAATAATAAACTGTATTTTTGGAATGAAGTGTTTATTATCAGGTGTTAGTATTTTCTTGTTTAGAGATTGTAAAGGAGTGTTTGAGTTAACACTTGTTTTTATAGAAATGTCATTTCCGTACGTTTTTAAACTGAAGCATGTATTTAGACAACTTTTATATGATAAAAGAAGTATGTTTTCAAGATTTGAAGTTTTATCAAGTTCTAGAAGTACAATTTATGAAAAATGAAAAAGTGCATCTCAGGTTAGGATTTTCGCCGGTTTGAAAAAGAAACCACCATAATCCGTTTTGATCAAAAACCAAACTGCCAGTTTATATTTAAAACTGCCTGAAAATGGCACTTCATATATAAAAAAAATTATGTTTCAGGATGAATGTTGATCAATTATTGAATTACTGATATAAGAAGTTAGAGCTAACTTTGACTTACTTTGTGATTATGCATTTGTTGATATTATTGTTATTTAAAGTTAGGTTTTCAGATTTAGTTCAAAATTTGTGACAACGAGTTAGTTATACATTGTCGAAGAACCAACATCGACATTAGTAGTGTTAATCTCGGCATCAACACGTAGGTATAGAGATGAAAATGTTGTGTTATTCTTGAGAAATTTTAGCAAGTTACACAATGTGTTTTGTCATTGTAAGTGTGTATGTCCTCATTTATGTCATCTGACTATGTTTTGTAGTGTGAAAGGTAGTGGTCATAGAAAACCGTAACTTAGTGAGTTTAAGTGTAACACCCCCAAACTATTTTTTTAGTATTTTAATTTTATATTGCCTTAGATTAGTTTACTATGACATCTATATGTTTGAAAGACTTATTTTGATTGGTTGGTTAAAATGCTTAAGTGATAACTCAAATCTATAAGTCAAAATGTCAAGTAAAAAAGGTTTTTAAAATTATTATGTAGCTTAGGATTTAGGGTTTAGGGTCTTATAGAAGGAGATTTAAGGGACCTAAGTTGCCAATTAACCAAACTAGTCTAGCTATATGTTAGAACTAGCTTGTTTAATACTAAAACCATCTTTTTAGCTACAAAGACCAAATGTGTCAACTTATAAAAGTTGTACTAGATTTAATGAGGTAATATCTCATAACTTTTGCAATTTTATATCACCTCCTAGCTTATATGTGTATGATGTGAGGTGGGTAAAGTAAAGGGAAAACAAGAAAACTTTGATGATCAATTTATGGTGTTTAAGATTATAATTCAAGGAGTATAAGCCCTAGCAATCATTCCTACAAGTAAATAGTATCCATTATGGATCAAACTGTGGTTAGGGTTCATGTAATTAAATTAAGTATTTTGGGTAATTTTGGGTTTTGAGCTCAATTAATGAATTAATGAGATAAGAGCATGAAGTCCCTATGATGATTATTGATGAATCAATGATTTTGGGGAAGATTTTCATATGATCATATTTGGGGAAGATGTTCATATGATCATATTGATGATCATATGTATGTATTTGAGGATGTTTGGCATAAGGCCATAACAACAAATCTAGATGTAAATTATGTGTTAATCTTGTTGAAAATAATCATATACTTTCTTACTAACTTGAGGTTTGATTGTACAAGTGATAAGCATTGGTTTAGGTCGAGTTTTCATGGTTTTAGTTAAGTTTGAAACTAGGACAACATGTTGTGCAGAAAATTATATCGTGTCAAAAAAATTGTAGTAAATCAACTTTTCATCTGATGCAATGAGGTCAAAACAAATTTTGTAGTTCTTTAAGTTTACTTTCTAATAAAATTGGTCTCATATCTAATTCAAATCCTAAATGGGTCAAAACAACAAAATACAACAGATTGTTTAAATTTTTGCACTTTAGTTCTTGTACAAAAGTTTGTTTAATGATGAGTTAGTGCTATAGATGTTCATGTTTGGTAATCTTGATTCAAGTTAAAGATAGATAGTGGACTAGTAAGTTCTAATAGTACTAGTATGATTATATTGTGTTTAGGTGCTCGCTGTAACAGCCAGAAGGCGTAAACCAATAAAAAATGTAAGTAACTTTATGTCTTATATTGATTATATCATATTATGTGTATTGTGAATAAAGGTGTTACGGGCACAAGAACCTTGGCTTAGAAAGCATGGTAAATGCTAGAGACTTGACTAGTTAGATATGTGTA
>BQNB010024492.1:0-32898 GCA_026074375.1 Tanacetum coccineum | reverse complement strand
GATTAGGTTTATATATGTTTCTATACTTACATAATATATTTATGTGCATGAACATCATGAATATTAAGTTATATCACCAACTAGTAGATTTATAAATATTTGCAAGGAAATCAAGATACATACTTACGATTATTAAACATGCCGTCAAGTTTATTACTTATAATCTAGCTTATTTAATTTTATAAGTTATTTCATTATATTGTGAAGTGTTGGATGGGATTAGGTTAGTTTGAATGTGTTGATTGTGGAAGAGGTCGAAGTGGTTAGATTAGATGATGTTGTTGTGTGAAAATAAGGTAAAAATTATAGTTTTAAAGTGTATAAAACGCCCTTTGTAACAGCCTATTCCAAACAGTAGGTTAGGGATTTTTCGAAAAGTTAAAACCTTTGATGTTTGGTTGTCGTATGACTTCTACACGAGAAGTTTTACAACTCCCTAGGCAGTGCACCTAATCGTTGTAGTGTAGTATGAGCAAGACTCGAGGTTGTTTATCGTTCACTCGAGGAATAGGTTGGGAATGCTTGATCACGGTCTAACAGAATTCTAAGGGTTGAGGAAAGATTCTTTTTGTATTTTTGTATTTTATGAAAGCAGGTAAAATCATATAATTGAGAGAGTGGTTTGGTTTTAGCTATTAAACTAAATAATAATCTAAACTAATATTGATAACAATAAGATAAAAGATCGTGTCTATTTAATCATGTATTACTCCATAGATTGCTTCTCCTAGTGTTGTTGCCTTGTCACACTTGTGATGATCTATGTAATTATTTCCTAAAGCATGAACGAATTACACGAACCCGCCGTCTACTTAGTATGCTGCTAGAGCAACGCACATGCAAGGTAGTATGAAGACTATTACACGGCCCCTAGGAGTTTACTAAGTGCATGTGAAATACATTAAAAGTTGATCAACCATATTAGGGGGCAACGTAGTATGAAGACTGTTACCCGATGGTATCCTTTCTACACAATTACATTTTCCTAGACATATCAATAGCGATGCAGACAAAAGTTGGGTTTCTAAGACCCAACGTGCACATCCATCACAAGAAGCAACACCACTAAGATCTACATTCTAGGTTTCATACAATCATAAATAAACACAATAATAGGTTTAGCCAAGCATGTTAAGAATAAAGCAAGAGCAATAAATCACACAACACATAGACATATTGAATGATTAAGTAAACCTTACTTGATTAAAACATGAATTGGAAGAGGTACAATAGGGTTTTTAGGCCCTAAAATCGTCTCCTATAGCTGCTAAACGAACTAGGGTTCGTACCCTCTTTTTATTCTAAAGTTACACACTCAAAACCCTAGATTTGGGTTTGTATATATCAAAAAATCTACGCGATGGCATCGCATTTTAATCGTGATGCCGTCGTAAAATGAATCTTCTAGATTTGTGTTTGAGTCGGTGCGGGCTGACGCCGTCTTCAGGCTCTGTGAGCACAAATCTTCAAGAGTCTTGGTATTGGTTTGTAATCTCATCCATTTCTTCTCCAAATGAGCCCAAGTCACGTGTAATTCATCCAAATGTCTTACAAATGAGAAATACCTGAAAATGAACGATTAAGTATCTATTTTGGGCATAAACACATGATTTTGGGGGTTAAACGACCCTGAAAAAGTGTATAAAATGACCATAGGCTTGGTAAAGGATCAGACCTCCACCGCTAGGTGCAAGTATTATTCATTACTATCTAAGAGGTCTTTTAAAGGGTTGTGGGGTGTAGGTGTAAGACAACATATAATGGAAACAAAAACGGATGGGATACATTTGGGTGGTGACTTTAGGTGAATTTGGAGTGGAAGGGTTAGCTAATTATTTTTACGAATACACACTGGTTTGGTTGCTAAGCCAAGACTCGGACGAAGATGTACAAACTCTACATAACTCTACATCAATCTCTTTTTTTGAAGACATAATACATCACATGGGGTTTATAACACGTACCCCTACACTTGATCTTTTACATGCTCGATAATTATAATCTAACTAATGACCCGATTTGAGGTGGATCAAAATAACATGGATATCATTTGACAAACATATAAGGATATTGACTTAACTTTTCTTCTCTATTCTTTCGCGAAATAAATACTACCATGAATCACAATCGTCCCAAAACTGTATTTACAAGGATAAAGGCTTAGCAACCGTGTACTCAATAATTAACTTGGGTTAAACACAATAATATACTAAAGGTGAGTACATATAAGGTAGGCTAAGGCTTTTTGGGTGTAACGATTGGTTTAAGGATGTCAATGCTCTTCATTAATAGTCCGGATTAACCAGAAAATTATGAGAACCATGAAAACGGATAGGCTCGGAGGGTTGTACTAGGGTATCCTGCACTAAAGGTAAGTGCATGGAAAGGGTGTGGGATAGTTATATGATCGGTGTAACCATCATAACAATTACAGGTTTAAAACATGGGTTATTCCTAATGCCTCTTATCAAGCAAATCCTAATACTTACTATGCGGTCTCGGGATGCATCACAAAAACAAGTTCTAGAATTTAATATACTACCGGTGCACTCATATGAATTTTACAAACACCAGACATTCCAGAAAAGGCGACAAAGACCACACGTACACATCCGTAATGACATAATAGACACGTGTGACTGCTCACTCCTTAACTTGAACCGGGTAAAGATAAAATCATCTTGGGTTAACGACGATAGGTACTCGAATTCCTAAAGATCTAAAGGCGAGCCTCACATTTTTGGGGTGAAATTTTAAGGGTTATTGTGCTAGTCATATAAATTCCTATCCATGAGACGCTAGTAATACTCGGTTTTCATTGGTATGCGTCGTAAAAAATGTAAATTTTGATAAAAATTACCCTTTTATGATATGTTTTGATATATTACTCATATTTTTAAGGACAAAGCAAATGACAAATGAAAGAATAGTTTCTAACAAGGTTTTTAAGATCGGGATCCTACCTAAGATTGTTTTCTTTTTTGCAAGATCGAGATCGTAAAGTCGAATCGGGATCGTAAGATCCTACTATAAAGTCATTGTTTTAAAGTCTATGTAATATTATATAAATCTACAAATTATTATATATCATAAACACAAAATAATATGAATGCTTTAAAGTTATATGAATGTTTTATAGAAATATTGTCTTAAATTATGATTATGAAATGTTTAAGAAGATTAACATGTTGTTTCTAAAATTCTACGAAACACAAACCATAAATTTATAGCTTTCTAGTTTGTGGTTCGAGAAAAAATGTAAGATCAGATCAGAGTAGATCTTAAGATCCTATGGTTAAGATCGGGATCCTATAAGATCATAAGCATGCAAAGATCCTATGTAGGATCTGGATCGTTTTTGCTTTGCAGTATCGTAAAATCGTAAGATCCTAAGATCAGGATCGGGATCTTAACAACTATGGTTTCTAAGGCTTATTTCCCCCTACACTTATTTTGAACATTGTCCCCAATGTTCTCTGGAAGTACCCCGTTAAAACAGATAAAGGGAAAAGAAAACGAGGAAAAGAAACTAGTACTCCCCTGGTTTACTCAATAATGGAGAAGAAACATGCGATAACTGGTTAAATCGTCCTCCGAGAATCATCCAATGAAACTTCCTAAGAACTTCCAAGCTTCTTCTCATCAAATATAACCTGTAATCAAAGACAGAAAACTATACCAAGCATAAAATGTGCGATTTACCAATATACAATATGAATTTAGGGTTCGACTCGATAGATAGGATGAAAGAATTGTTAAACTTATCAGGTTTTGCAGGTTTATGCAGAAGAAAACCTATATTAAATGTTGCACAAGTTTTATTTTCAAAAATAATTAAAAACTTTTGAGTTTTCTGAACCTGGGCATTTGACGTCGTCGGGGTTGGTGTGACCCCATCATAGGTGTCGTGGTGACAGCGTCGAGTGTTAATCATGACGCCGTCTCCACCGTATGTGAAAACGAATTTTTGTTTTTGATAAAAAATTTCCTGCACTTGATTCCATAAGTTAGTTTTTGTATAAATTGCTGTATAAAACCTGAGAATTAACAATTCAATCATATGACTCGATACTGGCGCGAATTAATCTAAACAATTCATTTAACATGTTTGAATTTTGGCTCAAAAGCCGGATAAATTCCCCTACACTTATTGTTTGCAAAATACCTTTGATTGAAATTAAGACGAGGTTAAAGACAATGCAAAGCATGATTACAAGATAATTCAAACTTAATAAAACAAATAGAGAAGAATTAAAACACACATGACACTCCTAATATGCGGGAAAAGTAAATTAGGTTGCCTCCCAAGAAGCGTTTTTCTTTATTAACGAGTCTTGTAGCTAGACTCGAAGTCGCACGTCCTTACGTGACTTCTCCTTTTGTGATATCCACTTTCTCTTGTTGAAAATAAAGAAGGATGCATGCCTTTGAAATTATTGCTCCTCCATTGGTTAAACTGCATTTCCCTTTCTAAGTGGAGTTTTGTCTTTTTTTCCATTCCAGGACTAGCCTATTAACAGTCATAGTGGGGGCTATGGGTTTTATGTCGTTTTTTACTCATTTGTCAATCATATTGGAGGAATCGGGTTTCCTATGAAAACTTACCTTATGCTTTCCTGACATTAGAGTTATTGTGCCAGTATCGAACTTAATTGAGGCCTTGGTTGTTGTCAAGAATGGTGTTCTTAAGATGAAAGGTCTATTTTTGTTTTCCCTAATGTCCAAGGTCACAAAATCTACAGGGTATACGTGTTCAGCGATCTCAACTAACACGTCCTCAGCGATTCCTAAGGGGTAAATGTACGAATGGCTAGCTAGTGAGAGTCTGATGTCAGTCTCAGCAGGCTTTTCGTCGGTGAGTTTCGTGTAGGTGGAGTAGGGCATGACGTTTACGTCGGACCCTTGATCGACAAGGGCGTTTACATGTTTAAAGTTTCCTAGACTGCAAGGTATTTCGAAATTCCCCCCGATGTCCTCCTTCTTTGTTATCATTTTCTTGAGAATCACATCGTAAGCAGGCCCCCAGGTAATACTTTATACTCTTTCCCCTTTTTCTTTCCAGCTTAGGTTCTTGACCGAGAGTTATTGAATCGGTTGTTGTTTACTAGCCCCTTTATTAGTTTTTCATTAATCTTATGCTTTAGGTAGTATGCGACAGACTGGGACCCGGGTGCTTCCACTGCTTCTTCGTTCCGAGATGTTTTGATTAATTTGGCCCCGTTTCCAACTTCATTAATTTTCTCGACCTTAATTACTGGCGTTTCCGTTTCTGTTTCGGTAGGCTTCTCAACGTTGTCGGGTGTCACTTTCGCCCTATTACTCCCTCCTTCTTCTCCTTTTGTCAGAGAGATAGAGTTCAAGTTCTTTGTGACAGGGAATTTGGCTTCTTTTCTAATTAATACTTTCTCAGGGGTTCTGCTAGTCGTGAGTTCCTTGAAAAGCCCAAACATTTCATTCATCCTACTATTGATCTCCTCGCGTTGCTTGAAAATGGTGTTCTTAAATTTTTCCATCCTTTCGGTGTGCGCTGCCATGCAATCCCGTACTCGAGCTTCAAAAATGGTATTTAATGCTTGTGGTTGAGGGCTTGGACCTGTACGTTCATGAAAAGCAAAAGTGCTTAGTGTTGGTGGTTCATTTTGATTTCGTAGACGAGAGTTCGGATAGACTGCATTGACATAAGCTTTGGGGTGTGTGCTGAGCTTGGTGCGGGCGTTGGTCGTGACCCTTTTAATAGGAAATTGATCTGGTCTTCGAGCTCGAGAAGTCTCCGGTCAGGTGTTTTTGGGACGCCTTGTGGTGTAGAAATGGCTTTGACCAGTTTGACGAATTCTTTTGTTTCATACCAACCTTCATGGTCGTAGAGGGCAAGGTTCTCAATAATTTCCCAAGATTCGTCGGCATTCTTATTGCGGAGTTTGCCGCCGGTGGCGCGGTCAATCTCGTACTTAAGATGAAAGGAGACATGATCATAGAAAATTTGGATTTTAAGCCAATGCATCCGAATGCCATGATGAGGGACTTTTTGGAGTAAGTCCTTGAAACGAGTCATGCTTCAGATAGAGATTCTCCATGATATTGTTAGAACATCAGGATATCGTTACAGAGTTTTACAGTCCTTCCTTAGAAGATGAAGATTAAAGTATAACTTCACTAGGGATGATGCAAGCTCGCCTTTCTGAGGAGAAAATAAGTTTAACTCAAAGGACACGCCCTTTTCGGCAATAGGGATGGAAGAGTGTTAACGAAGAAGGATCAGAGGATTGGAGCATACACCTTTCTGTTTTGACAAAAGGGGGAGAAGGAAGTGTAAACGAGTACCTTTTAAATTTTACTATGTTACAAGTTTACATATTTATCTTCATCAAAAAGGGGGAGATTGTTAGTGCAAATATTATGGTATTTAAACTAAACAAGTCCTTTGGTTTTAATAATGACAAACAAGTAACTTGTAATACATAACGTAAAATGTGCAAGTTACGCGTGATCACAACTCATCAACGCATACATTCATCAACACCTCTCGATGTCTCGAGTCTACTTATGCTTCAACAAAAGGTATGAATATGTTTGTTAAGTTGCATTATGATCAACCCATTTAACAAACCATTGAAAATGATTAACAAATAACTAATCACATTAGAGAATAGGACAAAACTTAATTACATAACTAACTAGAACAAATCTTATATATTTGGAAATAATCTTGGAAGATCAAAATATGTCTAGCCATATTAGATAATAGGACAAAATAATTAAGGAATAAAGACAAAACTAATTATTCTTGTTTAACCATTTTTGGAAACAAATCGTACAAGATCTTTTCATATCTAGCAAATCTTACCATTTTAATGATAAGCTTGATTTTCCTTCTAGAACAAAATCTAATCAGATTTTATAAGTACATTAAGGATCTAAACAAAAGATTTAAAAATATTTAAACAGATTTTTAACAATTTTAAAACTGGCTTGTGCGACCCACTGATCCACCTAAATAGGCAGGCGGATCCACCATCCCTGGATCCGTAGCACCTTAACGGCCAAGTTTTGGGTTTTTTATAAATACCAACCATTTGCTTAGTTTTTAACCCAAGCTTTTCACAACCTTTCTTCCATATTATTACACACATTTAGGATCATTATAAACAAGTTTTTATAATGTAAAAACACAATTAATCATATCATCAAAACCCCAATAACCCTTGATCATAATGCTTCTAACTTTCATTTATTGCAAGCATGATTCTACATGATCCTCCATTCAAGCAAGCTTAGAGATCTTGCCATCATCATCCACCACATACCTACATATATGAAGATCTATCACAACAAGCCAAGAGACTTGTCATCTTCATCAACAACATCATGCTTAGTGATCTTGATGTTTTAGATTAGGGTTTTACATCAAATTGACAATTATGTCTTGGATCATCATTATACATATTTGTGTATCAATCATTATACAACAAACTAGATGTTAGGTGGTTTATGTGTTTAGGCCATAAAACACAAGGTTTGTTATGTTGGGCCATAAAACATAACGGGTTTTGTTGCACCCGAATAAGGACTCGTATTTAGCTTAGTACCGGATAAAGTGTAAGCAAAATCAGGTTGGTTCTACCTCGAAGTAGGACTCAGTATTTGGCTTAGTAATGGATAAAAGGTAAAAGGAGCTTGTTAATTTAGTGAAGTAACTCTCGATTTGGGTACTCGAAGAGTGGAGTAGGGAGAAGAGGAGCTTCGTAGCCGAACCACTATAAATCATCGTGTCTGGTTTGCACTTTCTTTTACTTATCGCTTTACATTTATATTTTACTTTATCGCTTTATATTTATATTCACATTGCATCTATGTTTGTGTTATATACAATGTTGTGATGATATGCTTTGTTTGATATTCTTTAGTATAGTTATTGTGGTATAAACTTGATTGGTTATTTGATACAAAAGCTTTTAGTTTATAATGGAAAGGTATTCACTCCCCCTCTACGATTCCATAGGCTAAACAAACCAGAGAGCCATTTGCTCTTATTGATTATGTATCTGCAAAAATTGGTGAACTTGTTCATCTTGATCTATGGGGACCATATAAGGTCACTAATAGGGACGGTTTTAGGTACTCTGACTATGGTTGATGATTTTTATGAGTTGTTTAGGTATATCTTCTCAAAAATAAAATGAGGTTTATGAATCTATATTGGTTTTTTACAATCTTATTAAAACTCAGTTTAATAAACAATCAAAATGTTTAGGAGTAATAATGAGACTGAATTTTTTAATCATAAGTTTATTGCATTTTGTAAACAACATGGCATTGTACATCAGACCTTTTGTAGTTATACCCCTTAATAAAATGGGATTGTTGAGAGGGAGAATAGACACATTCTTAATGTTGCTAGGTCTATCCTGTGTCAAGGAGGGTTACCTTTAAATATGTGGATTGAATGCATTTTAACTGCTACTTATTTGATTAACAGATTACACACCTCTTTACTGAATGGAAAGTCTCCTTTTGACCTAGTTTATAATAAGCATCATTCTCTCAAGCATTTAAGATTATTTGATTGTCTTGCTTATGCTACTATCTTAAACAGTCATGATAAATTTAGAATTAGATTTGAAAAATATGTCTTAATTGTATACTCAAATTTAAAAATGGTCATAAATTGTTTATTCTTGATCAAAAACACATTGTTTTTTCTAGAGATTTTAAGTTTATTGAGGATATTTTCCCTTTAAACAAGAGTTTTAATAACCTATTGAACAATCTATTCAAGATTTTAATTCTTTGATTTTTTCAATTCTGACTGCTTTGATGATCTTCCTAAAATGCCTAATGATGAGGATAGAAGGAACCCCAGACCTAATATGTATTGTGCTCCTCCTTACTTTGGTAGTACTTTTGAGCCTTATAATGAAAATGAGGGTGAGAGGTCTGCAAACCTTGAGGATACTCAAGCTAATGACAATTTTGAGGGTGCTAAGTCATTGACTCATCCTCCAAAAGATGACCATCAAAATATTGCAGACATCCAACCATTTAGAAGGTCTTCTAAACCTTCTATTTTTCCAAGAAACTTTAATGATTTCATTGTTGATTCTAAAGTTAATTATAGTTTGGAAAAGTATGTAAATTACACCAACTTGTCTAAGGACAATTTCTATTTTGTTTTCATGCTAGAAAAAGTGTTGAACTGAATAATTTTTAAAAAGCATCTAAGCATTAGCATTGGGTTGATGCTATGAATTCTGAAATGAATGCTCTTTATAGAAATAACACTTGGGAATTGGCTGATCTTCCTGAAGGAAGAAAAGCTAATGGGTTTATAAAATTAAGTATAATTCTGATGGTGAAATTGAAAGATACAAAGCTATATTAGTTGCTAAGGTTACAATCTGTCACACCCCGACATAGGCGGAAACACGAGAATGTAACATAATGATCAACCATAACACAAGATACACAATAGAGAATACTAAGATGCATAAATGAAAAGTGTCATGATGACCATCAACCTCAATACAACCTTGAGTGATGTCCCAAATCAAGAACACAACATATAGTCGCCAATTATTATAATCATAATCCTACGCAGGGGTCCATCCAATCTTAAACCTCAATCCTCAAGAAAACAAATCCAAAACATACATCAAATGCAAGACTTCTCAAACAAGATTCCTACAGGATTCTCGAAAAGTCTGCAACATGCATCACAACCTTAACGATCATTAACTTCACCTCAAAATGATACTCTAAAATGTCAACAATAATGTTGGTGAGCTCGTAGGTTTGAATCAAAACCTAGTCGCTGTGCCAATATTTCAACAGTTAGACAATTGTGCAATATGACAGTGAATATATGCAAATAAACCCATGACTTAGCATCCCCGCTAATCATGTGCGATGACCTAGCATCCCGGCTAGTCACCAAACCAGCATATACCAATGCTCTTGGAGCCGCAACTCTGATATGTCACTTACGCACTTAAAGGGCCTACCAACTGGAGCACTACATTAGGGCAGGACCACATAAGACATGGCAAATCCTTGCCAATCAGATACATTGCCATGCACCTCGATGCATGCAAGTACAATCAAACCACATAATATTCACATAGCAGTCATAAGCACATAATTGTCCTAAAAACAAAACCACGTTTCGCACAGTTCAGAAAAATAGTTCAAAACACATTTGAGTATCATTTTCCCCCAACGGAAAAGATTTAAAAAGTGGGGCTACGAGAACTCACCTCAAGCAAAGTCTCTAGTAACCAAATCTCAAATCACACAAGCAAATGCAACGACATCCGCACACGACCTAGTCTAGTTAATGTCCTATTTTATCATTCATCTCCAAAACAGTTTTCAGGTTGGATGCATAGAGGTTAGACGCATGTTGTACGGTTACCTTTAACGTTTTAGTGGTGTGATGGTTGATGACTTAACTTCAAATGATACCATATCCCAACGCATATCTCAGTATAATATACTTATACTATTTAAGCAAAATAGTTAAGTAATATAAGGTAATAAATACTTATAAATATACTTCGATAAATCCATTCGGTACACTTAGTTACCATAAATATACCATTTATACTAAATGGAATGAAACGTTTATTTACGTTAAACATTTTAGGGAAGTTTCGAGAAAAAATATATTTTTCATCTCTTAGTCGACTTATTAAAATAATAAAATAATAATATTTTATCATTAAATCTAAAAATCACGTTTTAAATAAAAATTCTAAGTATAGACTTTTTGTGAAATTTCGACATGACCCGTACGTTTATACAACATTTTCTAAGGTTTTTAAACCTTTATTTCAAACAATTTTCCACAATTTCACTATTTTTACAAATTTGGCATAACCTGTACGTTTACATAACGTTTCCCAAGTTTCAAACATTAAATTCAACCACTTTTCGGCAAATTTCACCATTTCTGTAAAATATCTAAAAACACATTTCGCAACGCGTATCAAGGCTTTTTTCCTAAAACGACTTCAATATCATTTCACAAGTAATATCCATTTTCCAAAAGTCCGTTTAAACAAACAAAAGGACTAATTAACGCTTATTGGGCTTTAAGCCCAACAAGGTCATTAAGATTTTTATATACTTCAAAATACGCTCAAGCCCAAACCTAGGTCCATTATACATTACCAATCAATATAAATAAGTACCCAAACATAATAAGCCTCCCAATAAAGCACCTTATGGAGCACTTATTGGCCAGAACCCAAAAGCTCCAAAATAAGTTCGTTAACTGGAAAATAAGTTGAAAAACTACGTAGAGTCTTTGGTTAACACCATAACTACCAAAATAATCCACAAAAATACACACACTAGTAAAACCAAAACACATCCTTTGTGTTCTTTCTTTTTGCCGAAGCATAATAATCTCGAAAATAACCATTCAGCTTAAAAATAAGCCAAAATGAGTAACAAACAAAATAAGGCTATTTAGGCAAACAAATGTATTTTAACCACCACGACCACAATACAAAACTATAAACCCTTGGCCTCTTTTTCTTTTGATTTGATGCAAACAAAACACCCCTTTTTTATCCATTTCGATTTTAAGTTTCGATTTATACGACGATCAACTGTACAACAAACATCTATGCATCATTTACTATAAAAAGTACTAGTTAAATTTAAATTTGAAAAGACTTAACCAAGAATGGTCCTACAAAAAAATTTTTGACGCGAACCGGACAACCCAAACGTTGTTTAAATGAAACCCAACACTAGAATCAACCCGGAAATACTCTAAACCACCATGTTCTTGATCAAAATTTAAATAAAGTTTGTATGTGTGTGTGTGTGTGTTTTAGGATGAGCACACACAAGTGTGTGTGTGTATTTTATTTTTTTGAAATGAAAATGGATAAGTGAGAAATGTCGGTGGAGGAATAATATACTACTAAACATGTTAAGACACAAATGCCAGAAAATAGTCATCTTGTTCCCCTTAACCTTACACGCCCCATATAGCATCCTAGGAGGGTTCGGGTCTTTTTTTTCGCGTCGGGATCACTTAAAAACTCAAAAAGCTTAATCGTAAAATATTTCTCAAAGTTAATTAGTATTTTTATTCACCTTAAAAATACTTTTCCAATAACTTAGAGTATCTACTTGTCATATTTCCACGTTTTATTCCCCAAAACTCATTTTGTACATTATCGAACGTGTCAGGACTCGTTTTTCGGCATTTCACATTATTTACAGGTCAAACCACCCGGAACACAATCAACATAATAATACCCTCTAAAAAGAATTATTATACACCATTACCATAAAATACCTCAAATATCATAAATTCACCACCGTCAATACGGTACATATTCTAATAAAACTGATAAACGTCAAATAGTCAAAGGACTAAATTATAATATCCAAAACACAAAAAAGGGCAAGGGTTACATTCTACCCCCTTTAAAAGAATTTCGCCCCCGAAATTCAACTACTTATCAACACTAAACATATGCGGATACTTGAGTTTCATCTGATCTTCATGCTCCCATGTGAATTCAGGCCCACGTTTTGAATTCTATCGAACCTTGACAATGGCAATTCTACTCCGCTTCAACTTTTAGAACTCTTGTTCCAAGATTTCTACATGCTCTTCTATAAGATTTAACTTATCATCTACTTGGATCTCGTCCAAGGGCACTTGTAGTGTTGGATCAGCCAAACACTTCTTAAGGTTCGACACGTGGAACGTGTCATGAACACCATTCAATTCCTCAGGCAAATCTAACCGATAGGCCACTAGGTCTACCTTCTTAATAATCTCAAAAGGTCCAACAAACCTAGGTTCTAGTTTCCCATTTTTTCTAAAGCGTACCATACCTTTTCAAGATGATACTTTGAGCAAGACATAGTCACCTACACTAAACTCTAGAGGCTTCCTCCTCTTATCGGCATAACTTTTTTGGCGACCACGCGCAGCCTTAAGTCTATCCTTAGTCTGCGAGATCTTCTTAGTGGTTTCTTGTACTAACTCAGGTACTATCAACTGACCCTCTCCAACTTTAGCCTACATAATTAGGGAACGACACTTTCTACCATACAAAGCCTCAAACGACGCACATCTTACACTAGAATGATAACTATTGTTATACAAAAACTCAACTAATGGAAGATGAATATCCCAACTTCCCCTGAAGTCTAGGATGCATGCTCTAAGCATGTCTTCCAAAGTCTGAATAGTATGCTCACTCTGACCATCGGTCTGAGGGTGGTAAGCCGTACTCATGTCTAACTGGGTTCCTAATGCCTCTTGCATTGACTGCCAAAACCTTGACGTGAACCGACTATCATGATCAGATATGATCGAGATTAGCACACCATGCCTAGAAACAATCTCATTCAGGTACAACCTAGCTAATCTATCCATCTTATAATCCTCACGCATAGGTAGAAAATAAGCTTACTTAGTCAATCGATCATATTGTATCATGCCTACTACTAGTTCTTGGTAACTTAGTCATAAAATCCATTGCTATCCCTTCCCATTTCCATTTAGGAATCGCAGGTTGCTGAAGCAAGCCAGACAGCCTTTAATGCTCAGCCTTAACCTTCAATCAAGTCAAACACTTTCTAACATACACCGCTATATCCTTCTTCATGCCCGGCTAACAATACCTATCTCTAAGGTCATAATACATCTTATCAGCTCATGGGTGTACATAGTACTTCTACTTTTGGGCTTCATCCATTATTAGGGTTCTCACATCACCTTTTAAAGGAACCCATATTCGATCCAAGTGATACAACGCTCCATCACTCCTAAGTTCAATCATCTCATTTATTCCTCTCTGCAATCCTATAGACTCATCAGACACCTCTTTCTGGGCTGCTAGTATCCTATCCTTGATACTCATCCGAAGGGTCATATTCATAGCTCTATCTCTCTAAGGTTTCACTCTTTCCTTCCTACTCAGCGCATCAACTACTACATTCGCCTTACCAGGATGGTAGCAAATTTCGCAGTCATAATCACTAAAAAGCTCTATCCAGCGACGCTGTTGCATGTTCAATTACTTTTAACTAAAGATATGCTGAAGACTCTTATGATCGGTATGTATGACACTCTTTGTCCCATACAAATAATGTCTCTAAATATTAAGTGCAAACACAACCGCTCCCAGCTCTAAATCATGGGTGGTATAATTCTTCTCATGGATTTTTAACTGCCTAGATGCGTAAGGTATCATATTATCTCTTTACATCAACACACAACCTAGTCCTAACCCAGACGCATCATAATATACCACAAAATCTTCCGGTCCATCAAGGAGAGCTAGAATAGGTGCATTACACAACTTATCCTTAAAAGTTTGAAACCTATTCTCCTGCTCTTCACCCTAATCAAAGGTTCTACTTTTCTGAGTCAAGACAGTAAGCGGCTTAGCTATCTTAGAAAAGTTCTCAATGAATCTACGATAATACCTTGCCAATCCCAAGAATAAACGAACCTCATACGGAGTTCTAGGGGCTTTCTAGTTCTTAACAGCTTCAATCTTACTAGGGTCTACATGAATGCCATCACCATTAATCATACGCCTAAGAAACTATACTTCTTGCAACCAGAATTTACACTTAGAAAACTTCGCATACACTCTCTCCTTCTTGAGTCGTTCTAATACCAATCCTAAATGTTCTTTATGCTCTTCCCGAGTCTTAGAGTAGATTAAGATATCATCAATGAACACTATCACAAACTTGTCTAGATACGGCCTACACACTCGGTTCATCAGATCCATAAATACCATTGGTGCGTTAGTCAAGTCAAAGGGCATTACTATGAACTCGAAATGTCCATAACGAGTTCTAAACGTGGTCTTTGGAATGTCATCCTCATGCACTCTTAGCTGGTGGTATCCGGACCTAAGATCTATCTTAGAGAAGTATTGTGATCCTTGAAGTTGATCGAACAGGTCGTCTATCCTAGGGAGTGGATAATGGTTCTTAATGGTCAACTTGTTTAGTTCTTTATAATCAATACACATCCTAAAGGAACCATCCTTTTTCTTCACAAAAAATACCGGTGCTCCCCAAGGCGATGAGCTTGGTCGAATGAAACCTTTATCCTGGAGTTCCTTGAGTTGACCCGACAACTCCTCCATTTCAGAAGGTGTTAATCGATAGGGAGATTTCATGACCGGTATTGCTCTAAGGACTAACTCAATACGAAATTTGATTTCTCGACTAGAGGGTAATCCAGATAGGTCATCGGGAAACACCTCGGGAAAATCTCTCACCACAACAAGTTCTTCTTGTTTATGTTCCTTGGCCTTAGCACTCACTAGATGTCTCACTTTCTCGTCTGGTCTTTCTCCTATAACTCTAAGCACCTTGCCATCTAGTAGTGGTATCATCACTACTCTCTCATGACAAATTATCTCAGCCTTATGGTCAGACAACCAATCCATTCCTATGATCACATCAAATCTCCCGCTTCCAAAGGGTATCAAGTTAATGTGAAACACGTGACCTTCTATTTCTAGTTTGCACCCCCTAATAACTTTATCAATCTCTACTAGCTGCCTGCTAGCTATCTCAATCTCATAACTAAAACCTAAATCAATGGGCTCTATGCCTAACAAAGGTATGAAAGTAGTGGAAACGAAACTATAGTCGGTACCAGACTCAAATAAGGTAGTGGTATAATGATCGTTTAGAGTAAACGTACCCATCATGATGTTCGGCACCTGGCAAGCCTCCTCTGCTCCCAACATGAATGCCCTACCTCTTCCTGGTTCCCTTGGTTTCCACGAACCTGACCCCCATTGTTAGCTAAAGCTTGGTTTGGACAGTTCCCTCCCGGTCCTTGTGCTCAGTTCAACCTAGGACAAGCCAACTTTATATGGTCGGTACTACTACACTCGTAATAGGCCCTAGCAGCTGGGTTTCTAGCATTGATGAGGTTCACATTCCTAGGCACCACTCTACAATCCTTAGTAAAATGACATGGGCGGTTAGAGTTGAAATAAGTGCGACAAGGCACCTCAGGTGAACGGTGAGTGTTACAGGTGGTACACTTGGGTACCGTACCCGTGTTTTCTCTTCTGAAAAGGTTGGTGGTTGTAGCATAAGCATTTCTAGTCCTATTCCTTTTGTTGTCATCTCTCACATTCCTATCCTGGCTAGGTTCTCCCCTATTTCCTTTCTGCTCAGGGTTCTTTTTGATGGGTCCATTCCTAAGGGCTTCATCAGTTAATGTGCCAGCTATTTGCATAGCCTTTTGGATGGTCTTTGGCTTCGTTGCTGCCACCATTCCTCGAATTTGTGGAGCAAGGCCATACACATACCTTTCAATCCTCTTACCTTCTAGGGTTACTAAGTGAGGAACTAACCTAGCCAACTCATGAAACCTATCAGTATACGCAGCATGGCTAGCCTTGACCATGGCATGATTCCATAACTCAGTTTCCAACTTCTGCATCTCATTACTAGGACAAAACTCTTCCCTCATCAATACCTTAAAGTTATCCCATGACATACCTACAACAACCTCTCGACCTAACGTGCGAATCTAAGAATTCCACCATGTTAAAGCCTTACCGACAAAAGAACCAGCAGTGTACTTTACTTTTTGGTTATCCCTATAACCACTCATATCTTGAACTGACTCCATCTTTTCAATCCAATGGGTGTACACTATAACACCTCCCTTACCATCATACTCTTTCGGGTTACAAGCTAAGAACTTCTTATAGGTACAACGCCTACTAACATCACCCCAGATGTTGTCATTAACGGCATCACCATTTTGATTCCTACCATTTCCTTGACCTCTACCTTGGTCGCCTACTTGGGCTACAATAGTAGGAAGTAAATTTTGCAGCTGTTGTGCAATGATGGTAGAGAAGTCAAGGACTCCGTCAACACCGTCAATCACCTTACTACCTTGACCACCTACTTGGCCACCTTGACCATCGATTATAACATCACTTGGATCACCAGAACGACCTCTAGTTCTATGACCACCTCTATCGGTTCGTCCGCCTGTTCCCTCTCCTCGTGATGTGGCAGCAGGCCGGCCAGCACTTCGGGTTGTCATCCTTGGCGGCATTATCTACACGAGGGAGAACATGGGCAACGTTAGGTAGGCGGGACGGTCAATACGTATAGGATAACTTAATATACTATACTACACCTAATACGACCCTAAGGTGTCAACACCGATTTATGCGAACAATAATACTAAATATGTGTGAGTCGTGATACGTTTATAACTACGTTAGGCACCGTATTTATATTCGTATCCTTCCCAGTTGCACCCAATATTAGGCTCACCCATTTAAATGAATGACTTAACTAATGCTATACCCTATATCCACTATGACTGTTCCTAGGTTATAATCTAGGCCAAACTATCTAATTCTCTATAACCTTGGCTTTGATTACCAATCAGTCACACCCAGACATAGGCGGAAACATAAGAATATAACATAATGATCAATCATAACACAAGATACACAATAGAGAAATAATAAGATGCATAAATGAAAAGTGTCATGATGACCATCAACCTCAATACAACCTTGAGTGATGTCCCAAATCAATATCACAGCATATAGTCGCCAATTATTACAATCATAATCCCATGCAGGGGTCCATTCAATCTTAAACCTCAATCCTCAAGAAAATAAATCCAAAACATACATCAAATTCAAGACTTCTTAAACAAGATTCCTATGGGATTCTCTAAAAGTCTACAACATGCATCACAACCTTAACGATCATTAACTTCACCTGAAAATGATACTCGAAAACGTCAACAATAATGTTGGTGAGCTCATAGGTTTCAATCAAAACCCAGTCGCTATGCTAATATTTCAATAGTTAGACAATTGTGCAATATAACAGTGAATATATGCAAACAAACCCATGACTTAACATCCCCGTTAATCATGTGCGATGACCTAGCATCCCCGCTAGTCACCAAACCAGCATATACCAATGCTCTTGGAGTCGCAACTTTGATATGTCACTTACGCACCTAAAGGGCCTACCAGCTGGAGCACTAGATTAGGGCAGGACCACACAAGACATGGAAAATCCTTACCAATCACATACATTGCGATGCACCTCGATGCATGCAAGTACAATCAAACTACATAATATTCACATAGCAGTCATATACACATAATTGTCCCAAAAACATAACCACGTTTCGCACAGTTTAGAAAAATAGTTCAAAACACATTTGAGTATCATTTTCCCCTAAGGGAAAAGATTTAAAAAGTGGGGCTACGAGAACTCACCTCAAGCAAAGTCTCTAGCTTCCAAATCTCAAATCACACAAGCAAATACAACGACTTCCGCACACGACCTAGTCCGATTAATGTCCCATTTTATCATTCATCTCCAAAACAGTTTTCAGGTTGGATGCATAGAGGTTTGACGTATGTTGTACGATTACCTTTAACATTTTAGTGGTGTGATGGTTGACGACTTAACTTCAAATGATACCATATCCCAACGCATATCTCAGTATAATATACTTATACTATTTAAGCAAAATAGTTAAGTAATATAAGGTAATAAATACTTATAAATATACTTCGATAATCCATTTAGTACACTTAGTTGCCATAAATATACCATTTATACTATACAAAATGAAACTTTTATTTACACTAAACATTTTAGGAAAGTTTCAAGAAAAATTATATTTTTCGTCTTTTAGTCGACTTATTAAAATAATGAAATAATAATATTTTATTATTAAATTAAAAATCTCGTTTTGAGTTAAAATTCTCAGTATAGACTTTTTACGAAATTTTAGCATGACCCGTAAGTTTATATAATGTTTCCCAAGGTTTTCAAACCTTAAATGTTACACCCCAACAATGGCGGAAACTCGAGAATGCAACATAATGATCAATCATAACACAATATACAATATAGAGAAAACTACAATGCATAAACTTCAAGTGTTATGAAGACCATCAACCTCGAACAACCTCGAGTGATGTCCCAAATCATAACTAAATCCAAATTCTCTTAGAAATCCAAATGCCCACACAGGGGTCCAAATCTAAACTTAAACCGAAACTTCCAAATACTAAGAACCACATAAATAAACAAGCAAGGCTTCACATGAAAAATCCACACGGGATACTCCTAAGCCTGTTATCACATATCACCAACTATTCATCTTTCATTTCACCTGAAAATGATACTCAAAAACGTCAACAATAATGTTGGTGAGCTCATAGGTTTGACCTTAAACCCAAAAGTTATGCCAATAACTCAAAACAGTGGACAATAGTGCAATATGATAGTGAATATATGAGAATCACCCATGACTTAACATCCTCGCTAATCATGTAAACTCGACCTAGCTTACCCGCTAGTCGAACCATGCCCTAGCATCACTGCTAGTTAGGTAGCAAATATGTCACTTACGCACCTAAAAGGCCTACTAGCTGGAGCACTATATTAGGGCAGGACCCAAAACCCTTGCATGCCAAACACAGTACATGCAAGTAAACCAAAACCCTTGTCGTGCCAAACACAGTACACGCAAGTAAAATCACAATAATTTCAAATCGACATAAGTTCACAGAGCAATCATAGCATATAAAAATATAAATGTCCCAAAAACAAAACCACATTTCGCACAGTCAAATTTCAAAACAGTTCAAAACACATTTTGAGTAATCATTTTCCCCCAACTGAAAAACATTTAGAAGAAATTGGGCTACGAAGAACTCACTTCAAGCAATCTTAAGCAAAAACCAAAATCTTAATCACAACAAGCAAATGCAACGTACGTTCTGCATAAGACCTAGTCCCATTTTAATTTCCCATTAAATCATTTAATTTTCTAAAACAGTGTGCATGTTAAGATGTATAGAGGCAAGGATGCAATTGTACAATTACACATGAACAAATTTAGTGCGAATGGTTGACGGTCTCAAATCAATAATATTGTTTATCATACTTGATATGCATAACGATACGAGACTTATACTAATAAAATAGAAAAAAAGGCTAAGTAATAAAAAGTTAAATATTTAAAATAATAATTATAAAATTATATCTCTCAGTAAGTCCATTCGTGTAACTCTTTAGTTACCATAAAATAATCATAATATGGTTGAAAATGAAACATTTACTCATAAAAAGCATATTAGAGAAGTTTTGGGAAAAATTATATTTTTTGTCTTTTAGTGAATTTATTATGTGGAAATCATAGAATACTGTGAGTCCCTAACTGAATAGATCTTTGCATCCAACAAAATAGACGAATTCGCCAACTTGTATAAATACATTTTGAGCTAAATAGAAACAACTGTCTATGAATACTATGTATAAATGCGAATTCTTTAACACAATTACTAAAACTTTGATTTCTATTAATCTGCTAATATGATTATAGATTACTAACTATGAGATATGATTGTATGAGATGAGATATATATATATATATATATATATATATATATATTGAACTCCTCTAACTATGTCGTGAGGGTTCCTTTTATAAACCAAGGATAAACCCTAACAGGCTTACAAAATGCGTAAAAGATAATACATATCTTTTCCTACAATATCTCATACATATCTCTTAAACGGAACTAACTATTTTATACTAACGGTACTAACTATCTGAGCAGTACTTAACACTTTGTACTGTCAGTACTAACTATAACTGTCGGTACTAAGTATATACCTAACGGTACTAAGTTAGGAATGTATAATTCCCAATAATCCTCCCCTAAACATAGTTGTTGAACTTGTTTAACTTCATGTTTCTTCAGGTTAATCTTCTTAAGTTCTTGGAGGATGTATCCAAACACTTTAACATATCTTGATCTTATCTTTAAACATTTTCCATCTTTATCAACATCTTTAGCTTTCCCTCTTTAGCTTTCCTTGTAGTTTTTGGCAAACTACCAGCCATGAACGGATTTGATTTTCCTTTACCAGTAGCCGTTTGCTCTAGGATAGTCAACTCTTTATTTCAAAATATGGTGAGTTGATTACCATACAGTTTTTGGTAAACTGTCAACCATCAACGGAATTGATTTGTCTTTACCAAATACCGTTTGCTTTTGGACTAGCCAATGCTTCATTGCCATAACATGGTGCATTGATAAACCATATAGTTTTTAGCAAACTATCAGCTATCAACAGATTTGAGTAGTCTTTACCAAGAACTGTTTGATCTTGGACTAGCCAACTCTTCACCATGAAGCAAGGTGAGTTGAAAACCCTACAATTTTTGGTAAATTGTCAACCATAAACGGATTTGAGAAGTCTTTACCACAAGCCGTTTGCTTATGGACTAGCCAGTTCTTATGCCTATTAAGCATGGTGAACTGATGACCATTTGTTGTGTGGTGGTTAGCCAACACTCAAACCCTTCTCAATTCCATTCACAACATCATTCTTCATCTATCTGTTGCTTAATAAATCTTATCAAATCAAGAGCAACAGAACTTTCTCTTTCAACTTCCAAACCAAGATCAAGCATCCTTTGCAATAAATCTTTTGAAAGAGGATATCTTCTTTCAACCAACATATGAATAACTATCCCATCCTCAAATTCCAGTATGCAGACTCCACAAGATTCATACAACCTCCATGTGACAATCTTCCAATCTTGTTGACCACTCCAGAAGTCACTTTGTTCATTTCCTTCTGTTGAGGATTCCATCATAATCTTCAAGTCTCCCCAAAGAATCAATGCAAATCCATCTAATGTAACTTCTGAGTACTGCTCCCTCATCAAGTCATACAAATGAAATAGATCTTGCCTATCAAAAATATGAAGTACCTCCATGAGATAGTTGAATGCCCTGAAATTCCCATTGGCTCTGTAGATAACAAGATAATCTCCATCTGGTGATGATACCTTGTTCAATCTAGCAATAACTGATTTCTTCTCCATTATCTCACTATCTAAGATACTCTCAAATGTAACAATCTTCAGGCATTTTTTATGTTCATCATCACTGTCAACATCCGATTGAGATCTTTTCTTTTTCCTTGCAATCATTTTGATATGACCACCCTTTCTTTTCTTAGTACCTTCTTCTTCTTTATCCTCCTCCTTGACACTTTCATTCTTAGAAGAATCAATTCCTTTTTCATTCATCTTTTTGATCAGTCTTTCATCTTCAGCAGACCCAATAGAAATGAAATCTTCATCTGACCTTTTAATCTTTTCATACAGAGCTTGTATTTCCTCAAACTTCTTGGTTTTCAAATCAGAATGCTTGAAGTTTCCTACATGCTTCAAGTAGGTCATCATTTGATTTCTCAGTTGATTCTTTGTAGGTGGTCTGTTCCTGATAGCTTCTGATCTTTGTTGAGCAAGGAATTTTCTTTGAGCAGCAATTGTGTCATGAAGGAATTTTGCTCTTTCTTCTATTGTAAATTGCTCTCTTTCTTCTTCTTGAAGTTTTTCAGCAAGAAGTCTATCAGCCTCAATTCTTGCCTTTATGTCATCATAATTTCTTATGAGAGCATCATTGGTAGCTTCTTCTTCAGCTAATCTTTTTCTTTCCTCTTCACCTTCCCATTCTTCTTGTACCTTCCTAGCCATTTCTTCATCACTGGCAAGCTGCTTAAACTTCTTTTCAGCTTCAGGAATACCATCAGATTCACTTTCAGACTCATCTTCCTCTTCAATTTTCTTTTTCCCTTTGTCTTTTGGATCAATCTTTGGAAGAGGCTTTAATGTCAATAATGATCTAGTTGAAGTAGGCCTAGGTCTCTCAGTCTCTTCAATATCCTTAAACTCTACTCCTTTCTCCTTCTCTCTTGAAACTGCTTTGGCTTGGCTCATGTTGAGAAGAACCTGAGCTATTGTTTCATCATCTCCAAATATTGTAGAAGTAGGTGTTTGAGTAGTTTGAGTAGCCCTTCCTCCTTCAGTTTGATCATCAGTACCTTCATCTGTTCTATCGGTACTATCTTTCTCCTTGTCGGTACTAACTTTGGATCCGTCAGTACTAACTATTGGTCTGTCAGTACTAACTTTTTCCTTGTCAGTACTAACCTTTTGTTGAGCAGTACTAAGTACATCTTCAGTACTAAGTACATCTTCAGCATTCTCCTTCTCTTCATCCACTACATCTCTTGTCCTCCCCACATCTTGAGCATCCTCAGTCTCCATATAATCCAATGTATCTTCAGGAATCTCATCAAATAATGGATCTTTATGACTGAAGGATTAAAAAAAAAAAAAAAAAAAAACACCTTTGGCAGACTTCCTCCCCTGTTTGGATACAGACTCTCTTTGCATCCATTGTTTCTTTAAGGATCTCTTTCCTGCCAATCTTTGCTTCAAGGAGACACTCTTCATCCATGCTCTGTGGTGTGTGACTACAGGTTTGGCTTGCTTCTTGAGATTTTTGATATGTGCCTTCAAGTGTTGTATTTCCTTGGCTTGATCTGAAACCTGTGTACATAAAGAGATACAAATATCATAGACACTTTGGAGTGTCATTTCACCCTCATTCCCTGAAAGGGATTTATCACTAAATGAATGACCTCCATGATTCCCACCAAAACTTTCTGGAATAGAATTAGGAATAGTAGTAAGAAAGGTTAAGGTCTAGGGGTGTGTCTCGTGGCTCAACAGGTGCTTCACTAGTGTGAGGAGGAGAGGGTGTAGGTTGTGCTTCAGATGGTCTTTCTAAAGGGGCACCCTCATCCTCAGTTAGTTGTACCAACATAGAAGCAAATAAAGGTGTGACTTTCCCTGAAAAATGCTTACCCTTTTTAACCATAAAAGAAAAAACTTTACTGGTCAAAGCATTTACAGGAAAATGATCTAAAGGTACATGTACATTTTCTAGCTGTTTATCTAAAAAGATTGAAATAAAACGTGGGTACATTACAAACTTCTTCTTTGCATCTAAATGTCTAAGCATACCATCAAAAATTAATTTAGAAAAATTATACTTCTGATTAGATGTTAAGCAAATGATAGCAGTGGCAATATTAGTAGGAATTTGATCCCAAGAGGTGCTTTTTGAACTAATACAATGATTTATTGTGTGAAATAGAAACCTCCATTGGGGCGAAAACAAAGCTTTGTTAAATGTTAACACAGTTAAATCCCCCTCATACCCCATAAGCTGTATAACATCAAATAACCTGATTAGGGAGTGAGTCTATCCCATTAGCATCATAAAAAAGAAGATCACTTCTTATTGATGCTTCAGAGATAGACATAGGCTTGCCAGCTACTTTGGCAGTAATGTGCCTAACATTGTTGATTATTTTGGACTTTGCAGACGTCCAAAACTGTTCAACAAATGTAGTAGAAACTACTGGACTTACAGTGAGAGCATGATGAATGGAACTGCGCGTAAGAAAATCAATGATCTCATGAAACTCGGCATTCCCATCAGTCTTCTCTAGATATGCGACCATATTGTGCTTAGGGCACGATTCAAGAACAACCATTATATTCGAATGAGTGATCGTCGGTGAGAGAGAGATTAGGGCTTGTATAAACGAAAGTATTTGAGAGTGATTACGTAAGGTAACTGTGCAATTGAGATGGGTTTATATAGGTTTAGGAAACCTAATTTCAAGGAAACCGTTTCAATTTACACTTTGTACCCTTGGCGGTATTTTTCTTCAACGTCTCTATAGCGGTACTAACTTTGCCCATCGGTACTAACTCTGCACTGTCGGTACTAACTGTTGCCAACCAATGAATGAACAATTTAGGTAAACTCAGTGCTTCAGTACCATCTAAAGCTCTTCTCAATGACTCTCGGAATCCCATTGAACTTCTTGAAATGCATCACTTATGGTTAAAATGTTTCTTCACACTGCATACAAACTATATAACACATCATATTGCCTCCCTTTAACTAATGCCAGCTTAATGATTTATCATCCCAAAGAAACAACCCAGAACTGGCAATCTGCTAACATCAATGCCTTGGTTAGTAGATTATGCTACATTGAGTGCATCAGGTGGATTTTAAGCACCTGGATAAGTTTCTTTTCATAAGCATCCCTTATGAAGTGGTGCCTAATAGCAATATGCTTTGTTTTGGAATGATATACTGGATTCTTTACAATGCATATTGTGCTTTCATTATCAATGTAGATCTTTGTGTTCATGAAATTAAACCCATAGTCTAACATTTGATTTTGAATCCATAAAACTTGCCCACAACAGCTTGCAGCAGCAACATATTCTGCCTCTGTAGTAGAAGTAGCCACAATGGTCTGCTTTTTGCATTGCCAAGAAATAAGTCTCCTGCCAAGAAATTGACAACCTCCTGTTGTGGATTTCCTGTCAAGATTTGCTCCAGCATAGTCACTATCTGAGTAGGATTCCAGGTCAAATGAGGACACTCTAGGATACCAAAGGCCCAGTTTGGGTTTGCCCTTTAGATACCTAAAAATTCTCTTGACAGCACTTAGATGGGAGGACTTTGGAGTGACCTAAAACCTAGAACAAGCACAGACTGCAAACATAATATCAGGCCTAGAAGCAGTCAAGTACATTAAAGAACCAATCATGGACCTATAAAGATGGACATCCACATCACTGGCTTCCTCATCCTTGACTAAAGGCTTCTGAGTCTCAATTGGTGTACTAGCAGTCTTAACATTGACAAAGTCAAACTTCTTCAGGATTTCTGCAACATAATAATCCTGACTATATAAAATACCATCTGCTTTCTGTTTGACTTGTAATCCAAGAAAGAAAGTGAGCTCTCCCATAGAACTCATCTGAAATCTACTCTTCATCAATGCCTCAAATTCATCACACCAAGATTTCTTTGTAGAACCAAAGATGATATCATCCACATAAACTTGAACTAGTATGATATCATGTTTGTCTTTCTTTATGAAAAGAGTCTTGTCAATGGTTCCTCTTCTGTATCCATTTTTCAACAAGAAAGTAGATAAAGTAGCATACCAGGCTCTGGGAGCTTGATGTAACCCATAGAGAGCTTTCACCACTTTGTAGACCTTCTGAGGATATTTAGGATCTAGAAAACCTGGTGGTTGAGACACATATACCTCCTCATCAATTTTGGCTCATTAAGACAGGCACTTTTCTTTTTTATTTTCCCACCAAACCAAAAAATTTGATAGACTATGGAGCCCATGTTAAAGAGGCAAAGCAAAAAGATCCTAATGGCTTCAATCCTTGCCACAGGAGCAAAAACCTCATCATAATCTATCCCTTCCTCTTGCCTATGTCCCTGAGCAACTAACCTTGCTTTATTTCTGACAACAACTCCTCTCTCATCCTTCTTATTTCTATAAACCCATTTTGTTCCAATAGCCTTCTTCCCATAAGGCAAATCTACAAGAATCTAAACTTTCTGAATCTTGAACTGCAACAATTCTTCTTGCATAGCATCAACCCAACTTTCATCTTCAAGTGCTTCTGAAATCTTCTTGGGTTCATTTTGAGACAAGAAACAAGCAAATAAACAATGCTGGAAGTCCTTATGATTATTTCTCCTTTGCTTTTGAACATAGCTAACAAAAGCATGGGCTCCAGAACTTTTATTCACTTTACTTCTTGTTTGAACTGCTGAGTTTGGATCTCCAAGAATAAGAGCTGAAGGATGAAAAGAGTTAATCCTTGATGTGGGAATAGGACTAACATTCACAACAGTTTCCAAATTTGTGAAATCAGCCACTGCACCCTCATCATCATAAGATGAATTAGTAAAAATACCATCAGTAGGATTTTGATAAATGTCCTCAAGTGGAGGTATTTCTGAATCATCTTGTTCAGGATTGGTTGGATCAGAGAGAGATAGTCCATCATAAGGACTGGCAGTACTAACTGGTGTGCTAACAGTATTAACTATGTTAGTACTGCTAGCTTTAGCTGGTGTGCTAACAGTATTAACTATGTTAGTACTGCTAGCCTTAGCAGCTCCTGCTTGTATAAGCAAATTCTCAAATTCTTGTGTCCAACTCCTTCCTGAAGCTTCAGCTGCAATTATTAGCATCCTTTTCTTGCTGCCCCCCCCCCCCCTTTTTCCCCCCCCCCCCCCCCCCCCCCCCCCCCCCCCTCTTCATTCTTTCAAGTTCAATCAAAAAACTTGATCTTCCCTGATCTAACTGGCTATTCCATCTGTCTTAATCAAAATGATTGTGAGGTGTTTGCCAACCGCATCCTCTGCTCTTGACCTCTTGATTGTTGAAGAATAAGAAGACCATATTGGCAGTACAAAGCAGTCTTGAGCAGATTCATCTTCTTTTTCAGAATCCCCTGCATCAATAATGTCTTTTGTACCTGCATTGGGATTAGCTTCTTGTGGACCTGCATGTTTGTTAGCTTGATTCTCTGATCTTACAGGTTGATAATTCATAGAATCAGTTAAATAATCAAGATCAAAAAGCCAAGTTGGTCCTTTTCCTGCAACATTTGGTTTGTTCTCTAAGAAGGTGATGTGCAGGTTTTCTTCAACTCTTTTGGTTTCTAAATTGTATACTCTAAAAGCCTTGCTTTGTAGAGAATACCCAACTAAAAACCCTTCATCTGATTTTCCAGCAAACTTGCCCAGGTGGTCAATGGTATTCAAGATGGTCACATGGCACCCAAAAGGTCTTATATAACTTATAATTGGTATTTTACCAGTTAAAAGTTCATAAGGTGTCTTATTATGAGGCTTGGTCACTAATACCCTATTTAGAACATAACAAGCAGTACTAACTGCTTCAGCCCAAAAAGTGTTAGGTAAAAATGAATCTGCAAGCATGGTCCTAGCAGCCTCAATAAGGGTCCTGTTCTTTCTTTCAGCAACTCCATTTTGTTGTGGAGTTCTGGCATTACTATATTCCCTCTTGATCCCTTTTGACCCACAGAATTCAATAACATCCTTGTTCTTAAATTCTGTACCATTATCACATCTAATAGTTTTAACTTTTTGATTCAATTGGTTCTCAATTTGTCTTATAAAGTCCTTAAGGATTCCACTAGTTTCATCCTTAGTTCTTAAGAAAAACACCCAACTAAACCTGCTAAAATCATCAGTGATAACTAGGCAATAGGTCTTATGGTTTAAGCTCCTTACAGATGTAGGTCCAAACAAATCCATATGAAGAAGTTGTAAGGAGTGGCTAATAGAGCTTACTGATTTGGCCTTACAGGAGGCCTTGTGTTGCTTTCCTTTCTGACAAGCAACACAAGTGTGGTCATTTTGAAAAATCTTTGAAGGTAAACCTCTTACAAGGTTTCCCTTCACAAGTTTGTTTAAGTTTTTAAAGTTAACATGACCCAACCTCCTATGCCATTTGTTAGATTCATCAATTGTGGCCTTTGCAATTAAACAAGCTAAACCTCCTGATGGAACAATGTTCTCTAAATTGAAACTGTACATATTGTTTTGTCTGGGGATTTTAAGTAATACTTGATTTTCATCAGGTAACTTAAATTCAGGAGACAAAACAAGACATTCAGAGTCAGTAAACAGAACCTTGTTCTTTTTGTCACACATTTGTGACACAGAAAAGAGATTGAAATGCTGAAGTTCTTTCACAAAGCACACATCCTCAAAATCTAACTTTCCTGTTTTTATTTTACCTTTACCAGTTATGTACCCTTTACTTCCTCCAAAAGCAACAGGGCCATCATTAAAGTCTTGAAATTCAGCAAGGTAAGCCTTGTTTCCAGTCATGTGCCTGGAATAACCACTATCAACAATTCCTTTATTCTTTAAAGCTCTATGTGGATAGTCCTGCACATCAAATGAAAGAGATTAGATTCTCTTAGGGACCCAAGCCTGTTTGGGCTTGAGTCTGCCTAGTGGATCTTTGAAAGTGTAACAATTTCTAAGACTGGATCCACCATTGTATTTGGAGACATTATGCCAGTTGTATCTTTGTGGTCTCCAATTACAACCTGCTGAGGGCTTAACAGCAGTTTCCCTTTTTCCCTCAACAGTACTAACTACTTTTACCTTAGCAGTATTAACCTTTTGTTTTGAAAAATTTATGCTAAGTACTGTTGTCTTTTTGAAAGGCCTTGAAGATGGTGAATGAGTTTTGTGAAAAACATTTGTTGGTCTTACTCTACTCACCATGGGCTTAACAGTATTAACTTTCATAGCAGTACTAGTTAGTACTGCCTGTCTGTTAAAACTTTGCCTAGCAGTACTAACATTTTTAGTACCGCTAGTTCTAGCAGTATTAACTGGAATTTTGCCAGTTCTAGTTAGTACTGCTGAAGGAACAAATTGGTTTTGTTTATTCACTCTTTGCACATTGTTCCAAGTTTGCCTTATCTCCCTTTCACTAGACTTTCTGTTCCACCCAATGTTTAACTCAGCTTTTCTAGCCATCCTCTTCTCATGGAAATCACAATCTCTGATTAAATGATTAAGACTACCACATACAAAACATGCTCTTACAGTAAACCCATACCCCAACTCTTTCTTATCAACTTTAGGTTTTTGACTATGTGTGAACTGATTCTTAACAGTTTCCCTAGGAGTTTTTACTTGCTGGTTAGCAAAACTAGGTGTTTCTTGTTCTTTTGTTGGTATAGACACATACTCATCTTCACTATCTGATTCATACTCCTCAATGATAGGAGCATCAGACCAAACCTTAGGTTGACATTCTACATTAGATTCATTGACAACTGGTTCAGACACTAATTCAGAGGGTTCTATACTAATGTTAGAGTCACAGGTATCAAACTCACTTGATTCAGATTCACTAGGTTGAGTCTGTTTTGGACCATATGTAAATTGTGAGTAATCTACTTCAATATCAGGTCCAGAGGGCATATAATTCCCTGTCATGGGTGGGGGTACAACATGCATTCCATCTGCTGTAACAAACCTATCATACAAAGGTTGTTTTTCTAACTACTTCTTTTTCATAAAAACACTTTGAACACTTTTTTTCATACGCGTAAATTTTCCATCATATCTGTGATCCCCAATACCAAGCCCAAACTTATCATTAGCACTCATTTGGGTATTAAGCAGTTTACTAAGATTCTTAGAAGAGTTATGCCATTTTTCTACTTTAGCCTTTAAATCTTCTTTTTCTTTTTGAGCTTCTGCTAGCAATTTCTTATGGTATGTTAGAACATCTGTTTTATCATCTAAGTCTATCTTCATAAATTTTATCTTTTGTTCATACCAAAGTTGACCTTGTTGATGAGCAACTAACTGTGCCTTTCAATTTCTTAGACTTGGTACTATGCTTTTATTTCTATTGCTTGCATCATAAGTTGTTTCTCTCTGAGCATCAGACAGTTTTTTTAGGTTTGCATAAGATTCTTTACACTTATCTTGAACATTGAAGTTACCTTGTGGTTGATTCTTGAGATGTTGCATAGCATCAAAGCATAATCTTCATCTTCTTCTGAATGATTTGTCCAATCTACACCTTCTCCCATCAATGTACCAATGCTTTAGAGTCCTCCTTCTTTCCAGTTCTGCTCCCATCCTTGTTTCCAGAATTCCATGCATCCCTCCTCCTGTTATCTTGATTTCCCTTGATTCTGCACTCTCTAGCAAAATGCCCTGTCTTGTGGCAATTGTAGCATTCAACTTTGGTTTTATCAAAGCCAACTGGTTCTTTTGCATCAAATTGTAGCTTTCTACCAGTCTTTTTGTAAAACTTTTTCATTCTCATTGAGATCATGGCTACTTGCCACTTCAAATCCATTTCTTCTAGGTCATATTCATCAATCTGTTCCAAGTCCTCATGATCCAGTTGAGGGCAACTTGATTGATTAGCAAGTAATGAGTATGATGATGTTTGTTCATACTGTGAGTTATGACCGGAAGGATTTGTAACACAATAAGCGGTACTAACTTCATTAGTACTGTTGGTGTTCTTAGAGACAAATGCTACATTTTGCGGGCTAGAAGATGATGCAGTAAAGCCTTTTACATCACTCTCAAAGACTCTTAGATTATTGTACAAATCATCAAAGCTAAGACTGTCCACTCCTGGTTTGGTCCTCATAATTAAGGAAACTTGTGACCAGGCAGAAGGTAGAGATCTTAGGAATTTTTGATTTGCATCCTCAGTGGATACACCTGCTCCATGAATCTCTAATTGACTCAGAAGACTTTGGAACATGTCATAGCCTTTGTGAAGCCCTTCTGTGTTGGATACAGAGAATCCTTCAAACTGTTACTTTAAGATATACTTCTGCATCTTCTTGGATTTGTCATTTCCACCAAATCTAGATTTGATGGCATCCCACATCTCTTTTGCATCAGTCATCTTATGGAATTTAGCAAGATGATCTTCTGGTAGAGCCATAAGCAAGGTGGTCCTTGCTTTTCTCTCTTTCTCTGGCTACAATTTCTTCTGCAGTTTTGGGAGGCAAAATCTTAAATTGTCCTTGTGTATCTATAGTTATTGATACAGGACCATTCCCATTTTGTATAACCTCCCAGATTGGATAGTCTGTATGGGCCAAATAGTGTTCCATTTTCATAGCCCATATATCATACTCTCCTTTTTTGAGATTAGAGCACAGGGAGTCCTCGTGCCATAGAGAAAAAGTGAGGAAAATGGAGTTTGGCACCAGATTTTGTATGGCACCGGAATTCAGTGGAGTGGTGAGCCATAGCCAAAACTCGTGCCATAGGGCTAGTTTTTCAAAAAAAAAAAAGAGAAAGCTATGGCTTCGGCTGTTAGCTAACAGCCGAGAGGCCTTGGCACGAACCGTGGAGTGGTGAGCCATAGCCAAAACTCATGCCATGGCATGGCACGAAGCTAACAGCCAACCATTCCTCAAGCTCTTAGGCAGCTTGATGGTTGATACTGTATGAGGAGTTTGTTGTGTTGGTGTTTGTGATGATGATGGTGGAGGTGGTGGTGGTGGTGGAATTTCATCTTGTGATCCAGACATGTTTAGTTTTGAAGGATGAAGGTTTATAACTGGATTAGTTTGTTCTTCTTATTCAGAGTTTCTCACAGGCTCTGATACCACTTGTGAGTCCCTTGTTGAATAGATCTCTGCAGCCTATTAAGGATGATAGCCAAGATGTATAAATACAGTTGACTATGTAGAAACACTAACTATGAATACTATGTGTTAATGCGGAATCTTAACACAAGTACTAAGAAGAACAATGAAAAACTAAATAATAATTTCTATTAATCTGCTTTGAGTGATTACAGATTACTAACTATTGAGATATTTTTTTTTTTGTTTTTTTTTTTTTTTTTTATGATTTTGTATGAGATATATTGAGCTCGTGTCTCTAACTATGCCAAGAGGGATCCTTTTATAGACCAAGGATAAACCCTAACAGGCTTACAAAACGCGTACATATCTTTTCCTAAAATATCTCATACATATTCTATTAACTGGTTCACTAACTAATTAAATTTCTACTATCGGTACTAACTAACTGATCAGTACTTAACATTTTGTACTGTTAGTACTAACTATAACTATCAATACTAACTATTAATACTGTCGGTACTAAGTTAGGAAAACGTAATTCCCAACAGTTAGTATTCATAGCTATTTTGTAACTCAAAATAGTATTCAATATATTGAAAGTTTAGTAAAGATCTTGTTTTTACTGTGTCATTTTTCTTCTTAGTATTGCAAACTAGATTCCGCATAGTTTGTGATATTCTCCCATGAATATGCAAATCTTAAGTTGCTAAGAAGTCTACCATCAACTTGGAACAATATTGCCTTGATCATGCGTAACAAAGCTAATCTAGATGAGTTGAGCATGAACGATTTGTACAACAACTTGAAGGTGTATGAAGCTGAGATTAAAAGCCAATCAAGCTCAAACTTAAACTCTCAGAATATGGCTTTTGTATCTTCAGATGATACTAACATTACAAAAGGATTCACGAAAACTATGATCCGGTGGTCTTGGTGAGTCAAACCACATGATAGCCATTTTAGTAAGAGAAAGTAGTGAG